>PYWC01000058.1:474436-489067 GCA_003182015.1 Tuber magnatum
GGTACGGGTACTAGGTTGGTTTATGTTTGGTTTCACAGTATCTTTTGATACTTGTATTGTTTCGTGTGCTATCGGCTGATACAGATATTGTTTTATGTTTGGTTTCACAGTATCCTTTGATACTTGTATTGTTTCGTGTGCTATAGGCTGATACACAAATTGTTTTATGTTTGGTTTCACAGTATCGCTTGATACTTGTATTGTTTCGTGTGCAATCGGTTGATACACACCTTGTTTTATGTTTGATGTAACAGTATCGCCTGATACTTGTATTGTTTCATGTGCTATTGGTTGATACACACATTGTTTTGCAATATCGCTCATACTGGAGATAAGCAATATGCTGTATTTAAAGACCACTAATTTCCACGATGGAAACAGCAGACTTCGACAGACAGTATTCTTAAAATATACTTAGTTGAACGGTTACTTCTTTGATCTCCTATTACACCCCGTTCGAAGCCTCCTTTAGCAAGCAGCGCTCGCTTCGTGTTGACCACAAAGCCATCTGCTCCTATCGCACCACTACGTGAGTAGGGCCTGGCCCGAACACATTACACGACATATTGGTGCTCACAGGTTATAAGCCTTCCGGGTTAACGACACATGAAACTATAAAAAAGCACATTCGATAAACGACGGTCAGCGTTGTAAGGATTTCAGACCTTTTTCTTCCATTTGCCACTGTTACCTCTTACTGCGGAGATTGTTTTTGCTTCTTGGACCACAAATGAAATTCTTCTTCTCTCCTCTTTCCTTCCTTCCTTACTTTATCTATACATCAGAACCTGCGGGATTGACTGTCCTCGTCATCTGCAATATATGACAAGTCTTAGACGCGCAGGAGATGGGCCGGATGATGTTCCCTCTACTTGGTGGTAATAACTTTGGCCCCTGACGGCAAATCATGTTGGACCAACTGAAGGAGCTCAACCTATGGTGGGTTGTTTCTGGGAGAGAAGTCGTACCAGAGAGTGACAGAACTACCACAGCGCAAGTTTAAGCCTACGACAAGTGGCTGCGCAAATGTTTCTGAATCATAGCTAAGATTTAAAACGCTATGGAGCCGCACATCTGTGCGCAATACACCTCAGACAACTACGATGAAAATCCTGAAGCGTTATTGGGTAAGATTGCGGAGGGATACAAGAACGCTCTAGGTTCGGAGCTCTACAACCTCTGATGCTCGCTGTTCGACTGCACATTGAAGGTACGAGGGACGGTAGCGAAATACGTCCACGAGATTGAGAGAATTATTTAGTGCTTCAGGGAGGCTGAGAAAGTTGTTAATCTGAGAGAGAAGACTTTCTATCTGCTGAATGGATTGCCATCAGCATGGTACGAATGACATGATCTCCAAGCTATAATTGTAACGTGTTCGGGCCAGGCCCTAGTCATGTAGCGGTATGATAGGAGCAGATGGCTTCTTGATCAATAAGAAGCGAGTGCTGCTTGCTAAAGGAGTCTTCGAATAGAGTGTAACAGGAGATCAAAGAAGTAACTGTTCAACCAAGTATGTTTAGAATACTGTCTGTTGAAGTCTGCTGTTTCCACCACGGGAATCACCGGTCTTTAAATACAGCATATTGCTTATCTCCAATATGAGCGATATTCCAAAACACTGTGTATATCAACCGATAGTATACAAAACAATACAAGTATCAAATGATACTGTGAAACCAAACATAAAACCATTTGTGTATCAACCAATAGTACATGAAACAATACAAGTATCAACCAATACTGTGAAACCAAGCATAAAATAATGTGTATATCAACCAATAGCACACGAAAGGATACCAGTATCAAGCGATACTGTGAAACCACACAAAAAATAACCTAGTACCCGTACCGGTTACACTCTGAAAATGAAATAACAATTTCACCAAATAAAATAACCTAATGAAATCCTAATAGTCAGTAAACCTGCCATTCTCCTGAAAGTCCCTATAGGACCCATCTTCCTCGTCATCACTATCTTGCAGCATTCTCATGTCATCCTGCAATATCCATTCTGCCCCTTCCAGCCATTTCTCCAAACACTCCTGGCAGGGTGCTTCGCGCACCAAGCCACCTGATTCCTTGTAGTGTGGTAGGTCGATGTAATTTCCGACTGCCTGGTCCTGCCAATCCTCCATTTCGATATCGATCCGTCTACAATCGTCACAGTAGTCGACGTAAAATATCTTCCAGTATGCCTCCAGTGGAATGGTTCCGCTGCATAGTAGTTCGTCAACGATAATGTCTTATCCCTTGATGCTTATTTCTTCGTAGGTCGACATTTCTTAGTCTTGTAAAGGGTGTAAAGGTTTGCAAGAGGGTAAAGGTTTTTCTTTCGGTTTGGAGGTCGGTAGTGTAGTTTTTTCTCTTCAAAGAAGTTTGAGGGATGGTGAGTGGTATTTATGTCTCGGTATTGACCTCGCTTGGATGATGGTCTCGCTTAGGTGTACAGGGGAAAGTGGGTGGTACTTAATTTCAGTTTCTTCCGTCTCCATGCACATCTCACATTTCTCTGTACTCAGGGAACATCCGCTTTCAAAGCGGAATATATTAGACATTGGGTCGCCCCACATCCGTCCTATTGATTCAGTTGTTATTTCTATGCATTTGTTGCAAATATGTATAAATAGTGGGTATGTAAGGTATCATCTAGGGATAATATCATGGTTCACCAACAGTCCCATTAGCTGATGGCGCAGTCTCCAAGTAACTTGCTCATGGTTTGACATCGTAAGGCTGTTGGATGGTATGTTTTCCTTTCTTTATTATTCCCAGTACTCGGCCTTGGCTAGCCAAGTTAGGTATGCTCCTTCATCTTCCATGAACCGATTCTTGTCTTTGCTGCTTTCAAAATTGCTTTCAAAATGGGCTGACCAAAATCCATCTTGTATCTTTTCATCTGTGTCTGGGCGGAGGTGTAACGGGGGCACCCCTAGGAAGATGGATCCCAAGGTTGCGACCGCACCAAACAACTTCAAACTTATCGCCAAAAGTTCACACAGATGTAAGAGTAAAGNTGAAAAAATACCGCCCTAACGATGATATCTCCTTCCCTGCCAGGAGCCACGCAAAACCACCCCCAATTGTGGTTAACAAGAAACCAGAATGTGAAGTGGAAACCATACGAGACCACAGAAGACGATATGACCGTGACCAATTTCTAGTGAAATGTGTGGGGTATCCGGAAACAGAAAATAGCTGGGAACCCCTTGAAGGATTGGAAAATGTGACGGAAATGGTTAATCAATGGTGGGAAGACAACAAACCGGAGGACGAGTTACCCCGTACGATAAACCATGTGACAGTGGCATGGAGCCCAACACTACCAGAAATCCAACACCTGCCCCTGGACATGGCCCAAGGGATACAGGACGGATTTTGGTCAGCCCACTTCAAGAGAGATTTCGAAAGCAGCGAAGATGAAAGTGGGTAATGGAAGATGAAGCGGCATACCTGGCCCGGCTGGCCGAGGCTGAGTACTGGCCATAGCGAAAGGAAAAAGCACACCATCCAACAGCCTTACAATGTCAAACTATGAGCAAGTGCCTTGGAGATTGTGCCATCAGCTAATGGGACTGTTAGTGAACTGTGATATTATCCCTAGACGATACCTTATACACCGACTATTCATACACATCTGCAACAAATGCTTAGAAATAACAACAGAATCGATGGGACGAATGTGGGGAGGATCAGTGTCAGATGTTTTCCGCTTCGGTAGCGGGTGCTACCTGAGTACAGAAAAATGTGATGGTTACATGGAGACGGAAGAAACTGAAATTAAGCAGCACCCCCCTTTTTCCTAAAAAACCTAAGCGGGGCCGACACCTAAGTGAGGCCAACACCTAAGCGAGGTCACCATGGAAATATAAATACCGTCTACCAGCCCCCTAAGCCGACGAAGAAAACAGATCACACTACCAGACCTCTAAATCTTTAACCTCTTACAAAACCTTCACTCTATTACAAACTTATCCTTACACGAAAAGAAACAAAAATGTTAACCTACACAGAAGTCAGCATAACAGGACGAGACCTTATTTTGGGGTACCTGCTGTACCGAGAAATCATTCCAGAAAGCACATACTGGAAAATATTCTACATTGATCAGTGCGAGGATTGCGGACGAATCGATGTCGAGACAGAGGAATGGGAGGACCGGATAGTACGGAACTTTGTGGACCTGCCACACTACTGGGAGTCGCGTTGCTTTGTGTGTGGAGTGCCATGTGAGGGATGTTTGGAAAGATGGTTTGTAGGTGTGGAATGGATGTTGCAGGACGACATGTGATTGTTGCAGGATAGCGATGATGATGAGGATGGGTCCTAAGCAGACTTTCAGGAGAATAGCGGAATTACTAGCTATTAGGATTTTATTAAGTTGTTTATGTTGGTGAAATTGTTATTTTATTTTGGGAGTGTAACCGGTACGGGTACTAGGTTGGTTTATGTTTGGTTTCACAGTATCTTTTGATACTTGTATTGTTTCGTGTGCTATCGGCTGATACAGATATTGTTTTATGTTTGGTTTCACAGTATCCTTTGATACTTGTATTGTTTCGTGTGCTATAGGCTGATACACAAATTGTTTTATGTTTGGTTTCACAGTATCGCTTGATACTTGTATTGTTTCGNGACACACTGGGCCTTTCTCCAGTTACCCAGCCTAGCTGTGTATTGCCCCTTTCATAGGTCTCTAAGTACGCTGACACCAATCTCGGGTGTAGCCATGTATCTAAATACTTGTGCCCACTAAGTCTGCTCATCTCGGAGCCCGGGCCATCGGGTCTCTGTAGGTCAAGTACTCACTTGCCTGCCGGTTCCTACCAGTTCGCCTCCGGGCTACCTGTATGGGTGTAGGTTCCGGCTACCATAGCTCATGTATGCTGGGTTGTTACAGGAGGTATTGTATTTCCGGCAGGGTTGGGCTCCATGCCACCATCACATGGTTTATTGTAGGGAGGAGCTCGTCCTCTGGTTTGTGGTCCACCCACCATTGGTTTACCAGTTCCATCGTATTTTCTAACCCTTCGCAGGGTTCCCAGCTGTTTTCTGTTTCCGGATATCCCATCCATTTTACCAGAAATTGGTCACGGTCATAGCGCTTCCTGTGGTCCCGTATAACTTCCAACTCCCATTTTGATTTTGCATTAACCGTTATCAGAGGTGGCTTTACATCGCTTCTTCTGGGGCAGATAGTATTGTCGTTAGGAAGGTATCGTTTCACAGTAGATACGTGGAATGTCGCTTGTCGGTTTCTGCACATTCTGCCATCCATTTCTACTGTGTAGTTTTGCGTATGGTCGTCATATTCAATTATCTTAAACGGTACTCGCTATCGTGGTTGCAATTTCTTGCTTCGACCTGGTTCCGTTGCAAAAAGGCTTCCATAAACCAATAACAGGTTACCTTTCCCTGTCGGTGTATGGTGTCTGCGCCATTTTGCTACCGTTCTTGTTCTCCTAAATCGCACCAATTTGATAGCATTAAATGCCATGTTCTAGATTGCTCAGTATCTGTTCCACAATTCGTTGGTGGCCGGTACTGCAGAGTTCTTGAAATTCGCTAGTAGGAGTAGTGGGTAGTTTTTTCCAAAAACAGCTTTATATGGTAATATACCGAGGGTTTCAGACCATCCTGCATTTAGGTATGCTGCTGTTTCTGGTATGGCATCAAACCAATTTTTTTGTCTTGCATTGACCAGATTTCGAAGAGCTGTTTTCAATCCTCGAATCTTCCTTTCGACCTGTCTATTCGTCTCATGGTGGCCTGGTGCCGCCTTGATGTGCTCAATTCCTAGCGATCGGCACTGCTGTCTCCACACATGTGACTCAAATCATGGGTCAGCATCGCTTATCAGCGATCTTGGGTGGCCATGGGGTGTAAACATTTTGTTGCATAGAAGTTCCCAGGTTGTTATTGCCATCACTTGCTTAGTTGTAGGTATGAGCCCTGTGAATCCCAAAAACCTATCCATCGCAACTAGGATTGTGTCGTATCTCTATAGGTTGTGGAAGGGTCCCGCAAAGTCAATGGCCATCCATTCGAAAATTTCTGATGGTAGGACAATTGTCTGAGCCTTTTCTTCTGGTAACTTTCTGTGTTCTTTGTTTATCTAGTAGGTATGGCATTGGGCCACATACGCTCTGAAGTCCGTCCACATTGCAGGCCAAAATAGGTACTCGGTAGTGTACCGTAAGTTTCATTCAGAACTGCGGTGGCCTTTGGTGTAGATTTCACTGATGGCATACTCCCTTAATGTCCTATTTCCGTATGTGGGGCCTTTTGGAATATACAAGCAGTCTTCCCCGTATCTGGTTTTTGCGTATAGTATTCCATTTGCAACCTTGCAGGAGGACAAATCTCCTGTGGAGTGCATACTTTCATGGACTTTTTTCCATATTGGTTCCCTCCCATATGCTGCAACCATATGTGCTCGGATCATCCTGATCATTTCATTGATTGTTTGTAAGGTACCACGCTTGTCTTCTATCTCACTTCCCCTGGTTGTCTCAGGTTGGCCATCCTCCTCACTGTTTTCCAAGAGATCGTAAAGTCCCCGTCGATATTCACTCATCGTTTGGGGTATTACCGAAACTATAGTTTCATTGCTGAGGCTTTCTAATCCTTCTGCTCATCTAATAGATAGTGGGCTATCGGGTCCTGGCATTCGGAAAGCCAGGGCTTCTGGGTTTAGCAGTGCCAGGATTGCATAAGATCTAGGCATCGGCTGGGCAAGGGTGGACGGCCCTTCACTTGTACTATTTGGTCTTCTACCGATCGTTTCTTGCCATTCCCAGTCATTAATTGCGGGTGAGTCCGGAGGGCTTGGGTCAATTTCTGTAATTGGGGGGCTTGGTCCTTCACTTGGAGGATAAGGAGTTGGGTTTTTCCACCATCTAGGATGGTTGTTTGTGAATTTGATCGCGGTTTGATGATATGCGCAATTATCCACATCATAGTGTGAGTAGTGCAACGTTCTATGTTGCAGTTCTTCAGTTGACGTGCTTCACATGGTATACTGGTCGCCCCAATTATTTCCTGCAGTAATTGAGCAGGGGCTTCCAGCTCATACAGGGTCCTCATTAGGGTACTCAGTGTATGAGTAAGGAGGGGAGGTTGGGGAGATATCTCCTTTGGGTTCCATCATGTTTGATTCCGGCTCGTAGACTGTGTTATCCAAGACGTTGTCCGGTTCCTTTGTCTGATCGTAGACATAGAGTAGATTAAAGTCTGATTCTCCCAGGTATATCTGGGAAAGAGCATCAGCTAAATAGTTCATCTTTCCTGGTGCATATATTATCTTTGCGTCATATTTTCCTAAGGCACTGAGCCTTCTAACTTGCTTCCTGCCTCGGTTCTTTGCTGTTCGTAGGTGTGTCAGAGGCTGGTGGTCTGTAACTATTGTAAAGGAATTTCCCATTTGTACATTGTGGAACCGATTAAGCGCTTCCACTATTGCTAAGGCCTCTTTATCGGTGGTTCCATAATTCATCTATGCGTTGGTGAATTTCCTGCTGTATAAGGCAGCTGGTCGAGCCATTTTGTAGGTGGGTCCTTGTCTTACCCATGCCCCTATCCTCAAATCAGAGGTGTCCATTACTAGCCAAATTGGTTCCTTGCTTCTTATACCTATTGGTCGCATGACTTGGTAATCGATAATATGCTTTATTACTATTTCGAATACGGTCTGCTGGGTAGTTGTCTATACAAATTCGGCATTCCCCGTTAAGTCCATTAATGGTGCTGTCATGGTCCCATGATGTGGGAGGAACTGGACCACATAGTTCACTATTCCTAGAAAGCCTTGCAATTCTTTTTTGTTTTGGGCTGTTTCCCAGCCTGTGATAGATGATATTTTCTGAGGGGATACATGGATTCCTTCATTATCCACTATGTGTCCTAGTACTTCTAGCTTGTCTGCGAATAGTATTGACTTCCTTTTGCTTGCAAAGAATTTTGCCTTTCTGAGTCGGTCACATACCTGCAATATGTGCGTTTCACGCTCTTCTGATATATCTAAGAATATGAGGATATCATCAATGTATACCCATAGAAAGTGATGTAAGAATTCGCTTAGCAGGTCTTCCATTATTTGCATAAATGTTGCAGGTGCATTGATGTCTCCTTGTAGCATTACTTTGCTGACAAATCCTCTGAATGGGGTTTTGAATGAGTTGAACTTAACGCTGTCCTTGTCCACTCGTGTTTGGATATATGTGTTGCTTAGGTCAATCTTACTCCGGAACTTTACTCGTCCAATACAGTTAAGGATCTGCAGTTGGTTGGGGATCGACGGACTATCCAGGATCGTATTATCGTTTCTTACTTTCAGGTCCACTAGAGGGTGCATCTTTCCATCTGATTTAGGTTGTATGAATATAGGTGCTGCTCCGGGAACCTCCTGTCATACGATTCCTCCAGCTCACAATTTCTCGTTTATCCACTTCATGAGTTTTTCTTTGTATGCTTCTGGGATGGAGTATGTTGGCTGGTTCTTTAGCTCCCTTGGTTCTTTTAGCCGAACATAATGGTTAATCTTGCGCACCAGGGGTAGTGTTTCAGGGACCATGTCCGGGAATACATCCTTGTATTCTTTCAATAGTGTTGCTGAGGTTACATCTGTAACCACGACTCGGAATTCCCCACTTGTTGGTTTGCAAAGTACCCGCAATTTGTCATCGGAAAACTCCCCTACTTTGTTCTCACACCTGATAAGGGCGTTGTGTTTTTTCAGGAGTGGCATTCCAGTCAGGGCGTCATATTTTGCCAAGTTTCCTACCAACATCTCCTGATTTGTCCATTTCTTTTTCCCAATTCCCATGGTCAGCCCACATTTCTTGCGGCTTGAGGAGGGAGAATCTTTCATTGCCATATTGACTGTTGTTGGTTGGGGAATGGGTTCCATTCATATGCCGTGGGTGGAGATAAAGGTGGTGCTGATAATGTCACAACTGATTGTTCCTGTATCGAATAGTACCTTTGCTGGATGGTCCTCTATGTAGATCGTTCCTTCTAGTGCATCTCGTGGCCGTACTGTCAGTGCTGGTTGCGTTCGGAGACTTTCCATTTCCATGGAATTAATTTCCACTTGTTCGTATTCAGTTGCTTCCATGTGGTTCATGCTAGCCTCCCGCTTTTTTCCCTTTTTCCTTTTTGGCATGGCAGTCCTTTGCGTAGTGCTCTTTTTCCCGCATTTGAAATATATGCCTTCATCGCATCATTTCTGCTTCTTATCTTTGTTGTCTTTCGAATCTTTCTGGTATGTTTTTTTCTTTCTTGTACGTTCCCATGATGATAATCCTTTGCCGTACTTCTGCTGAGCTAGGTGGGTTCAGTAAACTCCTGTTTCATACAGGATAGCGTCGTTGCGTTCAGCCCATTTGACTATCTTGTCAAAGGAGTCTCCATCTTCTTCCATGGGTTCTACCTCCTAGCAGAGTCTCAGATGCATTGCTTCATACAGTCTTTGTCGCAGAGTATACTGAGATACCGTTCTGGTAGGTAATTGTCTATGATACATTAGAAGATCCGTTGCGTCTATGGTTATTCTTTCTGTTTTCCCGTTTCGTATTTGCTGGATTTCCTTGAACCTTTTATATAGTTCTTCTGTGTTTCACGATGATTGGAATCTCTCTCTCAGGTATCTTATCAGGGTCGTTCCACGGATTCTTTCCTTGCTGTCGTAGTGGTTCCTTGCTTGATAGTATGCATTTTCTGCTTTTCCCGAACAGAAACTTCTGAAGCATGCTCCACTTCCGTCCTTTGTCTTATCCACACTGTGCAGGGCAAGGTATTGGGAGGTGGTTGTCACCCATTGATCAAGCACTTTAGGTTTTAGGTCTTCCTTTTCGCCTGAGAATGAGGACAGCAGTGGGAGCTTTACTTTTGGTCCCTCTCGTCCGCCCTCTGGCCCATGCAGCGTGGCGGATTCTTCCTCAGATATATCGTGTTGGGACTGTTTTCTGCTGGAACTGTCCTCTGATGAGCTTTCCGAGGAGTTGTCCGGTGATTCGTCCAGTGATCCTGCAGCTACTGCTTGGTCTGATTCTTCCTTGCCATGGTCTTTGTTTTTCAGAGTACAGACAGGTGGGCTGTCTTTCTTTAGTAGCTCTGCCAGCGCCTTTCCTTTACTGGGGCACGGGGGAAAGATCCCAGGAAGGCTGGTTGCTTCCTTTGCTAACTCTTCAACTGATTCACTAAAGGTCTGCTTCGCCAGATCTCGCGCTAGTTGTCTTTCTGCTTCGTCGATTGAGCAATTGCTCTTTGGCCTTTTCAGTTTCCTGGGTTACCGCCTTTTGGTAAGGCCTTCTCGTAGGACGTGCTTCGCACTATGAGTCTCTAGTGACTCAATTGTGTCGTGATGGCGGAGCCGAACCTCTTCTTGGTTCTACTGCTCCCCACTGCTAGCTTCATTGTTGGACGTTTCGTCGGTTGATTAGACCAGGTCCGGGCAGGTTTCTAACCACTTGCTAAGGTTAAAAAAATGTAACGTGTTCGGGCTAGGCCCTAGTCACGTAGTAGTACGAGAGGAGCAGATGGCTTCTTGATCAACAAGAAGCGAGTGCTACTTACGAAAGGAGTCTTCGAACGGGGTGTAATGGGAGATCAAAGAAGTAACCATTCAATCAAGTATATTTGGAATACTGTCTGTTGAGGTCTGCTGTTTCCACTGCGGGAATCAGCAGTCTTTAAATACAGCATATCACTTATCTCCAATATGAGCGATATTCTAAAACACTCTGTGTATCAACCGATAGCACACGAAACAATACAAGTATCAAATGATACTGTAAACCCAAACATAAAACAATGTGTGTATCAACCGATAGCACATGAAACAATACAAGTATCAAAAGACACTGTGAAACCAAACATAAAACAATGTGTGTATCAACCGATAGCACATGAAACAATACAAGTATCAAACGATACTGTAAAAACAAACATAAAACAATGTGTGTATCAACTGATAGTACACGAAACAATACAAGTATCAACCGATACTATGAAACCAAACATAAAACAATGTGTGTATCAACTGATAGCACACGAAACAATACAAGTATCAAGCGATACTGTGAACCCAAACATAAAACACTAGTAACCCGTACCGGTTACACTCCTAAAATAAAATAACAATTTCACCAAAACAAAACAATTCAAGAAAATCCTAATAGCCGGTAATTCCGCTATTCTCCGGAAAGGACCCATCCTCATCGTCATCGCTATCGTGCAGCAATCCCAAGTCGTCCTGCAACATCCATTCCGCACCTTCCAACCATCTCTCTTAGCACTCCCCGCATGGCGCTCCGCGCACAAAGCAACCAGACTCCCGGTAATGTGGCAGGTCCACAAAGTTCCGAACTATCCGGTCCTCCCATTCCTCCGTCTTGACATTGATTCGTCCGCACTCTTCGTAGTGATCGATATAAAATATCTTCCACTATGCGTCTTCTGGAATGATTTCTCGGTAAAGAAGGTACCCCAAAATGAGGTCTCGTCCCTTGATGCTGACTTCTGCATAGGTCGACATTTTCGGTTATTCTTTCTCGCGTAAGGGTAAGTTTGTAATATGATGAAGAATTTTTGTAAGGGGTTAAAGGTTTGGAGTTCAGGTAGTCTGGTCTGTTTTCTTCAATAGTTTAGGGGGCTGGTGGGTGGTACTTATGTTTCGGTGGTGACCTCGCTTAGGTGTTGGCCTAGCTTAGGTGTTGGCCTCGCTTAGGTCTTCATAGGAAGGGGGTTGCTGCTTAATTTCGGTTTCTTCAGTATCCATACAAACATCACATTTTACTGTGCTCAGGTAGCACCCGCTACCGAAGCGGAAAACATCTGGCACTGATTCTCCCCACATTGGTCCCGTCGATTCTGTTGTTATTTCGAAGCATTTGTTGTAGATGTGTATGAATCGTCGGTGTGTAAGGTATCGTCTAGGGATAACATCACGGTTCACCAACAGTCCCATTAGCTGATAGCGCAGTCTCCAAGGTACTTGCTCATAGTTTGACATCGTAAGGCTGTTGGATGGAGTGTTATTTCCTTTCGCTATTGCCAGTACTCCGCCGCGGCCAGCTGGGCTAGGTATGCCGCTTCATCTTCCATTACGCGATTCTCATCTTCGCTGCTTTCGAAATCGCTTTCGAAGTGGGCTGACCAGAATCTGTCCTGTATTCCTTGGTCCACGTCCAGGCGCAGATGTTGGATTTCTGGCAGGGTTGGGCTCTATGCCACCATCACATGGTTTATCGTTGGGGGTAACTCGTCCTCGGGTTTGTTGTCTTCCCACCATTGATTAACTGCTTCCATCGCATTTTCCAATCCCTCAAGGGGTTCCTGGCTATTTTCTGTTTCCGGGTACCACACCCATTTCACTAGGAATTGGTCACGGTCATATCGTCCTCTGTGGTCGCGTATCATTTCCACCTCCCATTCCGGTTTCTCTTTACCACAAGTGGGGGTGGTTTTGCGTGGCTCCTGGCAGGGAAGGAGATATCATCGTTAGGTAGGTATTTTTTCACAGTGGAAGCTTGAAATATCGCTTCTCGGTTTCTGTACATTCTGCCATCCATTTCTACCATGTAATTTTGTGTATTCTCATCGTATCCGCTTATCTTGAATGGTCCACACCATTCCGGTTGCAATTTCTTGCTACGTCCTGATTCTGTTGTGAATAAACCTCCGTATACCAGGAACAAATTGCCCTTCCCTATCGGTGTATGGTATCTGCATCGTTTCGCTGCCGTTCTCATACTTCTAAACCATGCCATTTTAATCGCATTGAATGCCGCGTTCCGGGTTGCTTGGTGCCTGTTTAGTAATTCGTCGGCCGCCGGTACTGCGGAGTTCTTGAAGTTTGCTAGGGGCAGTAGCGGGTAATTCTTTCTGAAAATGGCTTTATATGGTGACATGCCGAGAGTTTCTTACCATCCCGCGTTCAGGTATGCTGCTGTTTCTGGTATGGTATCAAACCAATTGTTTTGTCTGGCGTTGACTAGGTTTGGGAGAGGGGTCTTCAATTCTCGAATTTTCCTTTTGACCTGTCCATTCGTTTCGTGGTGACCTCGTGCCGCCTTGATATGTTCAATTCCTAACGATCGACACTGTTGGCTCCACACGTGTGACTCAAACCTTGAGTCCGCATCGCTCACCAGAGATGTTGGGTAGCAATGGGGTGTAAAAACTTTGTTGCGTAGCAGTTCCCAGGTTGCTATTGCTATTACTTGCTTTGTTGTCGGTATAAGCCACGTGAATCCTGAAAACCTATCAATCGCAACCAGAATCATATCGTATCCCCATGAGTTGTGAAAGGATCCCGCAAAATCAATGGCTATTGATTCGAAGATTTCAGATAGCAGGGTAATTGTTAGAGCCTTTCCCTCTGGCAATTTAGTAGGCTCCTTATTCACCTGGCATGTGTGGCACTGGGCTACATACGCTCTAAAGTCTTTCCGCATTTCAGGTCAAAATAGATGCTCCGTTGCGTACCGTAAGTTTTGTTCAACACTGTGGTGGCCCTGGTTGTGAATTTCGCTAATAACATATTCTCTCAACGTCGTGTTTCCGTATGCGGGGCCTTTCGGGATATACAGGCAGTCTTCTCCGTATGTGGTTTTTGCGTATAGCATTCTGTTTGCAACCTGGTAAGAGGACAAGTCTCCTGTGGAGTCCAGATTCTCATTCACCTTCTTCCAAATTGGTTCTTTCCAGTATGCTGCTACCATGTGTGCTCAGAACGTTCCGATCATTTCATTGACTGTCTGTAAGGTGTCGCGTTCATCTTCTATCTCGCTTCCTCTGGTTGTCTCAGCTAGGTCTTCCTCCTCGTTGTCTTCTAAGACATCGTAAAGCCCGCGCCGGTATTCTGTCATTGTTGGGGGCATTACTGAGACTATTGTCTCATTGGTAAGACTTTCTAGCTGTTCCGCTCGTCTAATCGGTGTTGGGCTATCAGGTCCTGGCATTCGGAATGCCGCTATTGTTTTGGTCGTAAGATTTTCTATTTGTTCTGGCTCCGGCATCTGGAATGCCTGGGCCTCCGGGTTTAGCAGTGCCGGAATTGCATATGACCTGGGCGTTGGTTGGGCAAGGGTGGACGGCCCTTCTCCTGCACTCATTGGTCTCTCGCCGGTGGTTTGTTGCCATTCCCAGTCATTGATTTCTGGAGACTCCATAGGGCTGGGGTTGATTTCTGTATTTGGGGGGCTCGGTCCTTCACTAGGGGGGTAAGGGGTTGACTTTCCCCTTTGTCTAGGGTGGTTGTTCGTGAATTTGATCTCGGTTTGATGATATGGGCAATGATCCACATAACAGTGTCAGTAGTGTAGGGCACTATGTTGGAGTTCTTCCGGTGGCGTCATGCGCAGAGTACACATGTCACCCCAATCGTTTCCTGCAACAATCGAGCAGGGGCTTTCGGGAGGTACAGGGGCCTCATTGGGGTACTCAGTGTAGGAGAAAGGAGGGGAAGTAGGGGAGAACTCCTGCGTGGGCTCCATTGTGTTTGATTCTTGCTTGTAGACCGTGTTATCCGAAATGTCATCCGATTCTTTCGTATGATCGTGGACATAGAGTGGATTCAGGTCTGGTTCTCCCTCGTAAATTTGGGAAAGGGCGTCAGCTAAATAGTTC
>PYWC01000058.1:501374-520891 GCA_003182015.1 Tuber magnatum
GAGGAACGACCCTGATAAAGTACTTGAGAGAAAGATTCCAATCCTCGCGAAACACGGAAGAACTATACAAAAGGTTCAAGGATATCCAGCAAGTACGAAATGGCAAAACAGCAAGAATAACCCTGGTCGCGACGGATCTCTTGATGTATCATGGACGATTGCCTACCGGAACAGTGTCTCAGTATACGCTTTGACAAAGATTGTATGAAGCAATGCATCCCAGACTACGCCAGGAGGGAGAACCCATGGAGGAGGATGGTGATTTCTTTGACAAGATAGTTAAGTGGGCCGAGCGGAATGATGCTATCCTGTATGAAACAGGAGTTTACCAAACCCATGTACCACAGCAAAGAAATAGCAGAGGATCATCATCGCGGGACAATATGAAGGAAGAGAAACCATACCGCAAGGATTCGAAGGACCAGTAGGACAAGAAACAGAAACGACACGAGAAAGGCACATGTTTCGAATGCGGGAAAAAGGGGCACTGCGCAAAGGATTGCTATACCAAGAAAGGAAAAGGAAAGACCGCAAAGCAAGAGACAAGCAGAAACCACATGGAAGCAACCGAATATGACGAAGTGGAAATTAACTGAGTGGAGATGGAACGCCTGCGAACACAACCGACATTGGCAATAAGGACGCGTGACGCTCTGGAAGGAACTATTCACATAGAAGGCCATCCAGTAAAGGTACTATTCGACACGGGAACAATCGGCTGTGACATAATTAGCACCACCTTTATCTCTACCCATGGTATCCCTACGGAACTCCTACCCAAACCTACAACAGTCAATATGGCTATAACAGGATCCCACTCTGCAAGCCACAAAAAAGTGTGGACTGACCGTAGGAATCGGGAAAAAGAAATGGAAAAATCAGGAGATGTTGGTAGGAAACTTGGCAAAGTACAACGCCCTAATCGGAATGCCATTCCTGAAACGACACAATGCTCTTATCAGGTGTGGGAATACAGCAGTGGAATTTCCCGATGACCAGCTATGTGTGCTATGCAAACCAACAAGCGGGGAAATCCGAGCCGCTGTGTCAGACGCCACCTCAAAAACATTGTTGGAAGAGTACAGGGATGTATTCCCGGACAAGGTCCCTGAAATGCTACCCCCGGTGCGTAAGATTAGCCACCACATTCGGCTAAAGGATCCAACCAACCTATGAAACCAACCAACATACTCGATCCCAGAAGTCTACAAGAAAAAACTCATGAACTGGATAAACGAGAAATTACGAAATGGTGTGATTATACGACGAGAGGTACCTGGGGCAGCCCCTATGTTTGTACAACCAAAGTCAGATGGAAGAATCCGCCCCCTGGTGGACCTGAAAGTGAGAAATGATAACACAATCATGGATAGTCCTTCAATTCCAAATCAGCAGCAGATCCTTAACCGGATAGGACGAGCAAAATTCACAAGTAAGATCAACCTAAATGATGCATACTTCCAAACACGCGTGGACAAGGACAGTGTTAAGTTCAACTCATTCAAAACCCAATTCGGAGGATTTGCGAGCAACGTAATGCTCCAAGGAGACATGAATGCACCAGCAATATTTATGCGAATAATGGAGGACCTCCTAAGTGAATATTTACGTCATTTCGTATGGGTATACATTGATGATATTCTCATATTTTCAGACACATCAGAGGAACACGAAAAACACTTACGCCCAGTATGTGACCGGCTCAGAAAAGCAAAATTCTTTGTGAGCAAAAGGAAGTCAGTACTTTTTGCGGACAAACTGGAAGTATTAGGACATATAGTGGACAATGAGGGGATCTATGCCTCGCCCCAGAAAATATCATCCTTTGCAGAATGGGAAACACCAAAAAACAAGAAGGAAGTGCAACGATTCCTAGGAATAGTAAATTGTGTGGCCCAGTTTCTCCCACACCATGCAACCCTGACAGCACCGTTAACCGACTTAATGGGAAACGCCGAATTCGTATGGACAACAACCCACCAGACCGCATTCGAGATAGTCCAGAAGAGGATTATCGATCACCAAGTGTTGCGACCAATAGACATACGAAGTAAGGAACCAATTTGGTTAATTACGGACACCTCAGATTTAGGAGTTGGAGCATGGGTGGGACAAGGACCCACTTATGAGACGGCACGACCAGCCGCGTTACACAGCAGAAAGTTCACCAATGCTCAAATGAACTATGGGACCACCGATAAAGAGGCCTTAGCGATAGTGGAAGCGCTTAATCGGTTCCACAATGTACTAATAGGAAATTCCTTCACGATAGTCACAGACCACCAACCCTTAACACACCTGCAAACGGCAAAGAACCCAAACAGGAAGCAGGTGAGATGGTTAAGTGCCTTGGGAAAATACGACATAAAAATAGTCTACGCACCAGGAAGCAGGAACTATTTAGCTGATGCCCTTTCCCGGATATACAAGGGAGAATCAGACTTAAATCCTCTCTATGTCCACGACCATACGAAGGAATCAGATGACATCTCGGATAACACAGTCTACGAGCAAGAATCAAATACAAGGGAGCCCACGCAGGAGTTCTCCCCTGCTTCCCCTCCTTTCTCCTATACTGAGTACTGCAACAAGGCCCCTGTACCCCCCGAAAGCTTCTGCTCAATCACTGCAGGAAACGATTGGGGTGACTGGTGTATCCTGCGAAGTACACCACGGGAAGAACTCCAATATAGCGCTCTACACTACTCACACTGTTACCTGAATCATTGCCCATATCATCAAACCAAAATCAGGTTCACGAACAACCATCTGAGACAATGGGGAAATTCGACCCCGTACCCACGGAGTGAAGGACGGAGCCCCACAAGCATCGAAATCGACCCGAGCCCTCCGGAGTCCCCCGAAATCAATGACTGGGAATGGCAAAAAACCACCAGCGAAAGACCAACTAGTGCGGGAGAAGGACCGTCCACCCTGGCCCAGCCAAGACCTAGACATTATGCAATTCCGGAACTGGCAAACCCAGAAGCCCCAGCATGCCAGATGCCGGAGCCAGAACCAATAGAAAACGTTACCACCGAGACAATAGCGGCATTCCGAATGCCAGGACATGATAGCCCAACCCCGATTAGGGGAGCGGAACGGCTAGAAAATCTTACTAATAAGACAATAGTCTCAGTAATGCCCCCGACAATGTTGGAATACAGGCACGGGCTTTACGATGTCTTAGAAGACAACGAGGAAGATGACCTACCTGAAACAACTAGAGGAAGCGAGATAGAAGACGAATGCAACACCTTACAGACAGGCAATGAAATGATCAGAACGTTCCGAGCACACATGGTAGCAGCATACCGGAAAGAACCAATTTGGAAGAAGGTAAATGAGAATTGGACTCCACAGGAGACTTGTCCTCTTACAAGGTTGCAAACGGAATGCTATATACAATAATCAGATATGGAGAAGACTGCCTGTATATCCCGAAAGACCCCGCATACGGAAATACGATGTTAAGAGAATATGTCATTAGCGAAATCCACAACAAAGGCCACCACAGTGTTGAACGAAACTTAAGGTACGGAACGGAGTACCTATTTTGGCCTGAAATGCCGAAAGACTTTAGAGCGTATGTAGCCCAGTGCCACAAATGCCAGGTGAATAAGGAGCCTACAAAATTGCCAGAAGGAAAGGCTCAAACAATTGCCCTGCCATCAGAAATCTTAGAATCAATAGCCATTGATTTTGTGGGACCCTTCCACAATTCATGGGGATACGACACGATCCTAGTTGCGATGGATAGATTTTCAGGATTCACGTGTCTTATACCTACAACAAAGCTAGTAACAGCAATAACAACCTGGGAATTTCTCCGCAACAAAGTATTTACACCCCATGGCTACCCAACATCTATAGTAAGTGACGCAGACCCAAGATTTGAGTTACATGTATGGAGAGAACAGTGTCGATCGTTAGGCATTGAACACATCAAGGCGGCACCAGGCCATCATTAGACGAATGGACAAGTCGAAAGAAAAATTCGAGAATTGAAGACGGCTCTCCGAAACCTGGTCAACGCCAGACAAAACAATTGGTTCGATGCCATACCACAGACCACAGCATACCTGAATGCGGGGTGGTCAGAAACTCTCGGTATGTCACCATATAAGGCCATTTTCGGAAAGAATTACCCACTACTACCGCTAGCGAACTTCAAGAACTCCGCAGTACCAGCTGACGACGAATTACTAAACAGGCACAAAGCAATCCGGAACGCTCCGTTCAATGCGATTAAAATGGCACGGTTTAGAAGCAAGAGAACGGCAGCAAAACGACGCAGACACCATACACCAATAGGAAAGGGCAATTTGTTACTGGTATACGGAAGTTTATTCCCAACAGAATCAGGACGTAGCAAGAAATTGCAACCACGCTAGCGTGGACCATTCAAGATAATCGGATACGATGAGCATACACAAAATTGCATGGTAGAAATGGATGGTAGAATGTACAGAAACCAACAAGCGACATTCTATGCTTCCACCGTGAAAAGATACTGCCCTAACAATGATGTCTCCTTCCCTGCCAGGAGCCACGCAAAACCAGCCCCAATCGTGGTAAATGAGAAACCGGAATGGGAAGTGGAAACCATACGAGACTACAGAAGACGATAGGACTATGACCAGTTCCTAGTGAAATGGGTGGGGTACCCGGAAACAGAAAATAGCTGGGAACCCCTTGAGGGATTAGAAAATGCAATGAAAGTGGTTAATCAATGGTGGGAAGACAATAAACCAGAGGACGAGCTACCCCCTACGATAAACCATGTGATGGTGGCGTGGAGTCCAACCCTGCCAGAAATCCAACACCTGCGCCCAGACACGGACCAAGGGATACAGGACGGATTCTGGTCAGCCCACTTCGAGAGCGATTTCGAAAGCAGGGAGAATGAAAATCGGGTAATGGAAGATGAACCACCATACCTAGCCCGGCTGGCCGAGGCGGAGTACTGGCAATAGTGAAAGGAAAGAACACTCCATCCAACGGCCTTACGACGTCAAACTATAAGCAAGTACCTTGGAGACTGCACCATCAGCTAATGGGACTGTTGGTGAACTGTGATATTATCCCCAGACAATACCTTACACACCGACGATTCATACACATCTGCAACAAATGCTTGGAAATAACAATAGAATCGACGGGACGAATGTGGGGAGAACCAGTGTCAGACATTTTCCGCTTCGGTAGCAGGTGCTACCTAAGTACAGAAAAATGTGATGGTTGCATGGAAACGGAAGAAACCGAAATTAAGCAACACCCTTTTTCCTAAAAAACCTAAGCGAGAGCAACAACTAAGCGAGGTCACCACCAGAACATAAATACCGGCCACCAGCCCCTAAAAACCGCCGAAGAAAACAGATCGCACTACCAGACCTCCAAAACCTTAACCTATTACAAAACCTTCCCCCTATTACAAACTTATCATTACGCGAAAAGAAACAAAATGTCAACCTACGAAGAAGTCAGCATAAAGGGACAAGACCTCATTTTGGGGTACCTACTTTACCGAGAAATAATTCCACAAGACACATACTGGAAGATATTTTATATGGATTACTGCGAGGATTGTGGACGAATCGATGTAGAGACGGAGGAATGGGAGGACCAGATAGTACGGAACTTCGTGGACCTGTCACACTACTGGGAGTCCGGTTGCTTTGTGCGCGGAGCGTCATGTGGGGAGTGCTTGGAGAGATGGTTGGAGGGTGCGGAATGGATGTTGCAGGACGACCTGAGATTGTTGAACGATAGCGATGATGATGAGAATGGGTTCTTTCCGGAGAATAGCGGAACCACCGGCTATTAGGATTTCCTTAGATTGTTTTGTTTGGTGAAATTGTTATTTTATTTTGGGAGTGTAACCGGTACGGGTTACTAGGGTTTTATGTTTGGTTTCACAGTATCGTTTGATACTTGTATTGTTTCGTGTACTATCGTTTGATACACACCTTGTTTTATGTTTGGTTTCACAGTATCATTTGATACTTGTATTGTTTCGTGTGCTATCGGTTGATATACACATTGTTTTATGTTTGGTTTTACAGTATCGNTATGGGACCACCGATAAAGAGGCCTTAGCGATAGTGGAAGCGCTTAATCGGTTCCACAATGTACTAATAGGAAATTCCTTCACGATAGTCACAGACCACCAACCCTTAACACACCTGCAAACGGCAAAGAACCCAAACAGGAAGCAGGTGAGATGGTTAAGTGCCTTGGGAAAATACGACATAAAAATAGTCTACGCACCAGGAAGCAGGAACTATTTAGCTGATGCCCTTTCCCGGATATACAAGGGAGAATCAGACTTAAATCCTCTCTATGTCCACGACCATACGAAGGAATCAGATGACATCTCGGATAACACAGTCTACGAGCAAGAATCAAATACAAGGGAGCCCACGCAGGAGTTCTCCCCTGCTTCCCCTCCTTTCTCCTATACTGAGTACTGCAACAAGGCCCCTGTACCCCCCGAAAGCTTCTGCTCAATCACTGCAGGAAACGATTGGGGTGACTGGTGTATCCTGCGAAGTACACCACGGGAAGAACTCCAATATAGCGCTCTACACTACTCACACTGTTACCTGAATCATTGCCCATATCATCAAACCAAAATCAGGTTCACGAACAACCATCTGAGACAATGGGGAAATTCGACCCCGTACCCACGGAGTGAAGGACGGAGCCCCACAAGCATCGAAATCGACCCGAGCCCTCCGGAGTCCCCCGAAATCAATGACTGGGAATGGCAAAAAACCACCAGCGAAAGACCAACTAGTGCGGGAGAAGGACCGTCCACCCTGGCCCAGCCAAGACCTAGACATTATGCAATTCCGGAACTGGCAAACCCAGAAGCCCCAGCATGCCAGATGCCGGAGCCAGAACCAATAGAAAACGTTACCACCGAGACAATAGCGGCATTCCGAATGCCAGGACATGATAGCCCAACCCCGATTAGGGGAGCGGAACGGCTAGAAAATCTTACTAATAAGACAATAGTCTCAGTAATGCCCCCGACAATGTTGGAATACAGGCACGGGCTTTACGATGTCTTAGAAGACAACGAGGAAGATGACCTACCTGAAACAACTAGAGGAAGCGAGATAGAAGACGAATGCAACACCTTACAGACAGGNTTCTTAAATATACTTGGTTGAACGGTTACTTCTTTGATCTCCTATTACACCCCGTTCGAAGCCTCCTTTAGCAAGCAGCGCTCACTTCCTGTTGATCACGAAGCCATCTGCTCCTATCCTACCGCTACATGACTAGGGCCTGGCCCGAACACGTTCCATGTCCTGCGAGTGAAACGGAGCGGTATAAGGCGAGACTTATGGCACAGGAATTCCAGCAGGTCGAAGGTTTGGACTTTACCGTAACGTTTGCTGCAGTAGCAAGCATGTCAAGTGTACGGATTGTACTCACTGTTGCTGGAGCATGAGGATATATGATACCGCAAATGGACGTCGTTACAGCCATTGTGGGAAGTCAAATCAAGGAGGGGGTTTACGATCAACTACCAGTGGGAGTTATGAGTGGCCCGCGGCTGGCACACTTGAATCGAAGTCTCTATGGGCTGAAACAGTCTCCCCGATACTGCTATACAACAACCGACGCGTATTTAGTCTAGAAGTTGGGATTTCGATGTTGGCGGTTTGACTGCTGCATTTATACGCATGACGACGGCACAATCCTTGCCCTCTATGTTGACGATCTCCTTATCACGCAGGTGCCTCAGAACATACATCAAATTCAAAGGAAGCTGAAAGCGCAGTTTGAGATGGTGGATGTGGGACCAGTTGGACATTTTCTTGGGATGGTAGTCTCGAGAGACCTCATCAGTAGGCAAGTCTATGTTATGCAGAAGGGCTACATAGGACGTGTCCTAGAAAGGTTCGGAATAGAGCAGTATAAGCTAGTCACAATACCAATGGATAAGGACAAACCAAGGATAAGGGCGGCGGATATGGAGGCATGCGATAAGTCTCTATACCAACAACTGATCAGGAGCCTAGGCTGGATAGCCACAGGTACTAGACCAGACATTGCCTTCGCTGTGTCATTCTTGGAGAGGTTCAACACAGATCCTTCGCGGCACTACTAGGTATACGCAAAGAGGGTTCTATACTACTTGGTTGGGACAAAGCATCTCAGGCTTGGTCTGGGGGGAGGTATGGATGATGGGATTCATCTCACTAGATTTGTTGATTCAGACTTCGCTGGATATACTGCTACCATGAAATCTGCGACCAGATATCTGCTTCGAATTGGTTCTGCTGTAATCCACTGGTATTCAAAAAGACAACCGATCACCACGACCAGTACAGCAGACGCAGAGTTTATCGCAAGTGCTACGGCAATCCAGGAGCTACTTTGGTTCTGACAGCTGGTGATGGAGGTTACGAAGATGCTCCTACCTCCGAGCACACTCTACAATGATAATCAGGCTTCTCTCTCCACTTTCAAAGACACGGCATACAAACCACATTCAAGACACATAGGCATTCAAGTACATAGGATAAGGGAGGTCATTGAAGATGGAATGGAGGTCAGGATGGAGTATTGTGGGATGGGAGATATGGCAGTGGATGGGCTGACGAAACCGCTCATGGGGGAGAGTCATGGGAGGTTTATTTCCATGTGTGAACTATGTTAGATGTCTGGATGAGAATGGCGGGGTTTAGATATGATATAAATTTTTTTTTAGCTAGCTCTAGTTCGAGAGATGTGAGGATACACCAGTAGGAGGAGTGTTAACATGGGAGTGTATGTAGTACTGAAGTTAACCTCATAGATGTTAGGGTTATGAGTCAGGAAGACGTGACAAGCGGCGGCTTGGCACACACATGTATTTCACCTTAGGTAGCAGCGGCGGCGTAGCTGGGAAATACAAGAAGCAAGTTCCTTCCTCTCCACACATTGGTGCCTACACGGACGACACTCGCGGAAGGGCACTTCTTGCCTGAGACAAGTACTGTACTGTACCCCTAACCTCGGAATATTCAAAGGAACTGACTGAACATAAACCAAAACAGACCCAACAACGGAGCTACCGTATTCCCCGTTCTCCCAGTCCTTTCCTATACGCCACAACCACCCTCTTCACCTCCCTCTTACGGAGGTACAGCGCCTAAGTTTTGTAGGTTCCACAAGCGACGTTTGCTGCTCTTAGCCCCTGTGGAACATATAAAACTTAGGAGCTATCTCCGTAGAGATTAGCTACCCTTTATTTCTTTTCACAAATTATTTTCGTCATTAATTTCTTCCCTTTCTCCTCTCTCTTGTCCCAAAACTGTGGGATTCTTGCACGTCCCCCGATCGACCAACACCCATCGAACTGCGTGTCGGTCCCCTTCCGAATCCTTGGGTGACATCCCCCGACAGAAGCAAGCGGGCAACTTTACTCGTACAATGTAGTGTACTCGAGTACAGTAGACCAGCAAACAATTTCAATTGCCATAAAAACTGGAATAATTGAGACCGACGCTAGTATGTCTAGGATTTCCCCCTGAGAAAAAACACTGCGAGAGAGTCCCCCTCTAGCTATTACCGATAGAAGGATTAGTGGATTTTGATCTGGCCTTAACAACTTTGTATGGAGTTCCAAATTCTCTACCCCCATGGGGCACTAATTACCGGTAGCTCCTCTATCTACTCAACTAGAACACAGTAGAGTATTTTAGCGATATTAATCTTTGGAGCTGTTCTCCGATTGGCTCTCGTTTCCGGCCTGGGTTGTTCTTCGGGGCACCGGCTAGGTGTCACACTCCATACCGCTGTCTCGTTTCTGTTTCTGCTCCCGGAGTTGGTTGCTAGACATCGAGGTGTGCCCAATTAGGCGATGTGTTCCCGCATCAGGGTGGCGTTAGACCTTTTTTTTTCCCTTCCCTAGTGTTAGTGGTACAGTACTTGTACTCGAGCAAGGGGATGAACATCATGTCTGGTCGTTACGATAGTCCTCGGCTTTGTAAGTTTCTTGGGGGATTTTTGCTTTTTTGCTTTTCTTTTTCCTTTCCTTTTCTCACCACGACGAGCATCCCGGGGAATTTCTGGATTCTTTGGTATCGTGCAAGCAGAGTTTCGCAGAATTAGAGTGTTTTGCTAATAGTGTATGCAGGCTTTGACGGGCTTGTGTAGTGGTGTCTCGGAGAGGGAAGGGGAGTGCGCTGGGAGTGAGTCCTTTCAAAACCATTCTCTCCGCACTCACTCTCAATTTTTACGGGGGAGGAGTCTCAGAATCCTTACAATATGCACGAGCACCATCCAGTGGACGTACTTGTACCGGTACCGGTACTGTGATCAAACTTTTGCCCTCCTTATCCCTTAAATAATAATATGGCATTGTCGTGAAAAGTTTTAGTCCGTTGACATCTAACCTTAGCCATCATAGCTTAAACTTTCTACCGGCGGCTTTTCCCATCCTCACCCTCCTCTTCTGCCGTGGGAAGCTACCGTATGATACTGGTACCTCCACCGTGTTACCGACACCATACGCCATCTTCTCGGATAGATTCCACAGCACTGTATCAGACTGAGTGGCCGAGTTAGCGGCTTGCCTGCCTGCTCGCCTACTGCCAGTCTAGGCGCCAACCCTACCAGTATCACAGGAATAGCGGTTTTGTTATAATGCTTGCATATATCACGGGAATGAATTGTGGAAACCGACAAGAACGAGATGCATGCCTCCAATAAATGAATTTCTATCCCTATTTATCCGGGAATCGCTGAGACAACGAAGTTGAGAGAAGCAAAACAATGAGGCAAAAGGTAGAGGAAGGAAGAAGAGAAAGGAAAAAAGAAAAAAAAACATACGGGTAGATGCAAGAAATCAGGATAACAGTACTGTAGGTTTCAGGCCAGTAAATGGCGGCTCCTCCCGTTTGTTCAACGGTAGCATTTTTTGAGGAACTCTTTTCCGCCCTCTTGATATCTCTTCCTATCATTCTGATTTACATAACTTTCACAAAGACAAGAACTAAGTACTTCACTGAACCCACGGCTCGCTTGGATACCTTGTCCTGGGGGATCCTTGTAGCTTTCATTTGTGCGACCCAATGGTCGGGGCGGCACCCGAAAGAAAGATGATGCTGCTCTAGACCGGTCGAGCGAATCATTGTCGATTGATCAAGCAACTAACCAAGCCAGCTCTTAGATGGATCAATCAATCAATCAACGGCATTTCAACCATTCAATCAATCACTCGGATGAGCAGCGAGTTCAGATGGAGTGGGGGGATTGGATGCTGCGCAGAACTTCCGCATCCTCTCGTATCCGTACCGTCCGGGGGAGTCTCATGAATTGAGGCGCGCGTGTTGTGCTGCCTTTGAAACGCAACCGGTGTGAAAGAGCACATCTGATATCGCAAAGTCGCGGGAGCGGAATACGGGTAATGGTATTTGTGCAGCCAACGGGCCTCGGCTGTCACTCGTAGTGAACTAGGGTGAAGGGGGGATGCGGTACTGTATTTCAGGTGCTTGAAGACGTATTGGGAATTTGCATAGAGAGTCGGTATCAGGTTTGAAGACTTTCCAACTTCTTGGTTTTCATGGTAAAAGCCTTCCAGGAATCGACTACCGTATGTGTGAGTGCTGCACTTCCCATCGACTTCGGTTCTGCCATTCCACCCATCATGGACAGCAAATTTCCCAGGGCACAAACGATGCCTCCTGCAGTACTGTACCGGCACTAGTACAATGGTAGTACTTGTAAATACTACCGGGATCTTGACGGGGGACCGGCCAACCCAAAGCGCTTGTAAGCCGCAACAAGATCAACCCTTCCCCGAGGTACTCCCCAGAGTTTATACCTCCGGGGTTGCATGTGGCAAGTAATATCATAGCAGAAAAGATTCACCTACCGTTACGTCCGGGGAACGTTGAACACATGTCCAAGTCCAGGCCCCCACTATCCATTACCCTTGTCATGGGATACTACAGCGCGAAGAGCAGCAGCAGCTAACAACTTTATTAATATATTCCAAGGTCGCTTCCCGGCACCCCATCCTTACTCCCTATTTCCACAATTCCCATCTTACTCGAGCAGAGGTGCCCTTGCAGGAGGATCGACGTTCGGATAGCAAGAACGGTCAGGGCAGGCAGGAGCAGAAAGAGGAATCAAGAAAAAAGAAGAATAGACAAACAAGTGAGGAAGAATGCGCGTGAGCATGGTTTACTCGTAGTGCGGAATTGACCGAAGAAAGGGAGGGAAAGCGTACATGTATATTTAGCTGCGGGGGGTAGATATTGAAGTTGTTTACCACTTTTCCTCTACTCTCCGCTTGTGCAATATCGTATAATACTTACTGTTTTCTTGCTGTGGCAGTAGTGATATTCAGGTATGATAATAGCATTACCAATGCGGGACTGAGTTAACACGGTAGCTCCCTATGTCCCTGCTATTATTATTATAACCATCCTTTTCCTCTCACCGAATCGTTCATAGCCCACTTAAAGCAACTTAACCATCCCATATTCACACTCTCCCACGAGGAAAAGAAAGATACAATTGCCCCACCCGGTTCACCACATGATCGTGCCTCCCCGCGCTCATCTCCATACCATTCAATATATATGATACCTATAATAGTTCCGAATATCATACCGGTACTGTACACGTTTTGACTCAAGTCCTCTCACTCCTGATCTGACTTTCTTTTGCTTTTCTTCCTCTCTCTTCTCCCATCTATCCTCTCGCCATCGACCGTTTTTGATAAGGAGCAACCCACACCCACTCTGGGCCTTTTTTTTTTCTTCTTCTTCTTTCTTTTGTTCCACACCCATTCGTGTCTTTATTCCGACATCCAAACACCCTCGTATTCCTCTCGGGGTCTAGCGCGGGTCGACGAGAACAATCTTTTTATTTGCTTCTTATTTTTCTTCTCGCTTCCCCTTCGGTTTCCTTGGGTACAGTACCTTACTCATTCTCTCGTGCAGTGCTCGAGTACGCTGCCCCCGCGGTCTTTGTTATTTCCCCTACGGTACCGGTACTGGTACAGGTACTGTGCTCGAGCGTCCCTTTCTTGGAATTGCCCATGTTGGTGTCGGTCTTCTAGGAGAAGCCCCCACATGCACCGAATTTGGCGAAGCGAGGGAGATCGCTAAAAGGCGAATTGCTGTCCTAGCCAAGTCAGTTCTGTGAGGGAAGGAAAAATCCTTCACCCCCTCCCTCTTTTCCATCCCTCCCCCTCCCCCCATACCGGTATCCCCGGGGTGAAGTAATTACCGACAAAGGTGCCGGTAAGCTTATTTATCTCCAGTACCCAGAAAACGAATCCATTAACTCATTAACTCATTTTTTTCTGGGTGCACCCTCTTAGTCTCGACGGGGGATCGAGTTACTATCTGCTGCCGCTGTTTCTCGGGTCACTCGAGTCCCCGGTTTTTTCTTGTAAAGCTTTTTTGAAGTGGGCGCATTTTTTTTTTGGTTCATCTACTTCGTATGCCTATGACTGAGGGAGGGATATCAGCGGGAAGGAGATAGGGAGAAACAGAAGCGTCTACGGGGGCGAAAAAAAAGGAAGGGAGACCATAAGAGGTCAAAGAGGAGGGGGGGAGGAAGAGAAAACTTGACGGGCTCGGAATTGGCGGTTCATCATTTGCTCGGGGAGTGGGAGAAAAATTGGAGCGAGGCGGTGTTCGGTTCTGGTCTTACCGGTATCATACTTCGCTGCAACCGTTTTGTGGTGTTTGGGTGAAGGAGGGGTGCTACGGTAGTGCTGGGTTGTCTGGTGGTCGTCATAAGGCAGGCAGGCGATATCATACCCACATTACTGGTACAGCTTTACAGCTATCAGTACACTCGCGTTGCGGAAGCTTCATTTCTATCTCGTGGAAGCCATACTCAACTATCGCCCTTCCTATAATTTGCTACTCACCGTACGTTACCTTAATATTTAGCTCCGGATTTTTTGGGGCTTCAACAGAAACCGGACCCGATAATAGTCTTTTGCCCTAGCTATCACCCCTCTTCCCAGACCCTCATCGAAGATCGAGCACGAGACTAAGCAAAAGGAATCCGCTGGGACAGTTTCCGTTTTTTTCCTTTTTTCCTTTTTTTGCCTGGGGTTTGTCAAATACTGGAGAGGCACGAGAAGGGAGGAGGGCGGAAGTGAAATATTCTGGTTAAAGGACGGGAGAGGGAGGCTTATATCATACACAACACTTCCGAGAGGCGCGCGTGCGCCATTGCGAGCAGGAGGTTGAGAGGCGGACGNGTGCCTAGCTTTCCGTGCAGATTGTGAGCGGAATTTGTTAAAAGGAATATCGGCGACCATCTGCTACAGCACTAGCAGCTTGGGGACGCGGGATCGAAAAAGGCAACCGAGAGTGAGTATTCCGTTGTCGCTGCATCATTACCACTCTTCTACCCCCCTAGGAGCTATGTGAACATCTATGGAAATTCTGCTTCATCTTTGATTTTGGGCTTCCTGATCCTGAAACGTGCTTGCACGAACGTTCCGGTCGAGACTCCTGGAGAGTGTAACTGGGGAAAGAGTTGTTGATATACTGCGGAGTTCCCGGCCACTCTTGTACCCTTCTCCGCTCTGATAGAATCTTCCGTCACAGGCCTTCTCACTAACAATTTTACCCTCGCGCCTTCCTTCATCTAGAGCCGCTATCGAGTCATTCTACATCGTGCTCCACCCTCAACTGTCGCCCTCGTGCGTGGGTCTCAACTATGGCCCACCCTCATCACCGCCGCTCACTGCCCAGCGGTTCTGCTCCGGACCATCCAGAGCAACAGCAACAACAGCAGCAGCGTCATCAGCAACCTCTTCAGGAGCTCCAACATGAGCAATACCAGCTTGCCTCAGCTGTTTTCCAAGTTGATCCCGGACTAGAGTTACCGCAGACTGACATGTTGACCCACCAACCCCATACACTACGTCCTTTACAGTCACAGTCGCAAGGGCAATCTTCCTCACCCACCGGCTTCCATCCAAACATGAACGCACAGCCAGTTTCTGCTCAACTTCCGACTTCTCGAGCGCCCACCTTAGAATCGCAAATTCACATGCAATACCAACCTCCCGATCTTCACTGCTCACACGCCCCTTCAGACCCTAGTTCATTCTTGGAGATGCAGCCTCATATGTCTCTCCACCCCCAAAGCTTGCAATCTATGTCCAATCCACCACGTCCACCTTCACCGGTTCAATCTACTCACCAACAATCGCACCAACATCAACGGCATGTTCAACAACAGAGACAAGCTCCAGCCACCTTGCGACATATGCTGCCACCCACAACTGACGGGCAAGGAAATCCAATAGTGATGTCGACCTTAGGATCTTCTGGTCCAATTCGAGGCTCCGGAGTTGGCGCCCCGTCAAATAGATCCCGGGTAGGAATGGGTTCAGAAATTTTGGCAACATCGGGAGGCGAGGGTCCGGTGCGAGAGACTCCTCCCGTAACCTTACCAGGGAGCGCAAACCTTAGGTCAGGTAGTGGACAGAGTAGTGGTCGTGTTTCTAGTGGACATACTGGAGTAACGCCTGGGGCGACAAGCCAGATTACCCCAGTGAAGGATCAGGATGGGAAATTTCCTTGCTCTCATTGCCCTAAAACATATCTCCATGCGAAGCACTTAAAGAGACATCTTTTGAGACATACCGGTGATCGTCCTTACCAATGCATTTTATGTAAGGATACGTTCTCAAGGTCAGATATTCTGAAGAGACATTTTCAAAAGTGCTCTATTAGGAGGGGAAACCCTACTGGGGCAACACATTTAAGCCATGCGCATGCTCATCAACAGGGAAGACGACCTGGCCATCACCCTACTCTCCCTCCGCCCCCTCCACCGCCTCTGCCGGCGGAGAGTCCGATATCAACTCCTGTCGTTGCTCCTCCGGAAGGGTCGGGTAGATTCTCTCCAGAATCCTCATCGGAAGGGAGGAAACCGGCTGCAAGATCTTGTGACCAATGTGTAAGATTGAAGGCAAGATGCGACTCAGGCAGCCCATGCGAGAGATGCCGGATGAGAGATGGAAGAGAATGCTCCTACTCGGGGATTCCTCGAAGAACGGATTCTAGGAGTGAAATTGGCTTGATGTCGATGCCCGAGCTTTCGGATTCATCATCAAAAAGTCAGCCAGTGGGATACGGGGATGAGTTCAATTTCCCTCCACCAACACATCCTCACGCTCATATGACGCATTCGGGCCAATATCCCCTTCCACCTCCGCAGCGACAATCACAAACTCCTGACAATCAACAGCACCCGCAACCGCAATCGCCCCACCAGATCGGGGTCTCACAATCCCCCTCAAATCCGTTTTATAATGAATGGGATAACTTGATAGAGTTACCAGAGCAGCAGTTTTTGCCCTTTTATTTGCCTCCGTCCGCACAACTCCTCCGCGGTGGCATTAGCGCTTCTGCGGGTGGCATGGACCAATCCCTCCAGGCTAGTGACCAACCAGTATATGGCATGTACTTCCCCTCTGATCTAACGGACATGCCACCCCTGGACGCATTAGGAGGAGGAGTGTTTGGCGACTGGGATATGCCACAGCAAGTCGACCCATTACAAGTCAAATGTGACCGGCTCATCGCAATCTGCTTTCCGGAAAATCCTGGTCGGGGAAGTTCGTCTGCCGGATCGCCGGACCAAAGGACTGAGCCGGGCCCTACAGCTGCAGATTTGAAAGAGTGGCTGACTCCAGATCATGTTAAACATTTTGTCCGATTGTTTTTCATCAACTTCCAGGGGCATTTCCCGATGATTCATTTGCCAACTTTCAATATGCTCACCATAGCGGATGGTCTCTTGCTTGCCATGATTTGCATTGGCGCAGTCTATTCGGATAGGGGTATCACAGCTGAGGATGTTCGGGCGATGATTGACAGATCTTTTGCAGCACTGGATGGAACTGATCACGGATTGAGCGATGGAAGCCAAGTATCAACCTCATGGGAACTTGAAGAAATACAGGCCCGATATTTCCTTCACGTGCTATCTGCTTGGCATGGTACTTTCCATCAAAGAGAAAGCACTAGAAGGAACTACGGGACTGTCATCGCAAAAGCTAAGGCAGCGGACCTTTTCCGCCCTTTCACGCCTAGCAATCCGGGAGCCGCAGGGTTCAGCATGTACCACCAGGTTGGAGATCACCAGCCATCAAGTCCGACGGGTTGGGATTGGGCGTCGTGGGTAGAACAGGAGAAAAGGAATAGGCTGATGTTTGGAATTCTACTCTTGGACACCGCGTATGCAATTTTCTTCAACCACCCTCCACGCGTGGTTCTCCATGAAGTTAGGTTAACATTACCGTGTGATGATGCTACATGGGATGCCCCGGGTGCCCAGGAATGTGCCAATGCCTTAGGATTGAATGGTGAAGGACCGAATAGTAAGAATATTATTGGTTCCAGGAGGGCACAACAGCCGGAATTTATGACAACCTTGAACGCACTTCTTGAACCTTCTCAAGAGTTCAAGCCAGGGACCACGAATGCTTACTCGAAGTTCATTCTTGTTCATGCTTTACACTCGCATATATGGGTTACCCAACAGAGGTTACCGAACGCTACCGAAATGGGAATTGACCAGGAAATAGGAAGCATGGCTGGTCCATCCGTGGAATGGGAGAATGGAGGCGACATATTGAGTGCTGGTGGTGGCAGCAGTGGAGGGGAAACACCAGAAGGATACATAGATAACACTCGAATCGGTAATCAGCCGCGCTCCAACACTTTGTCAGAAGCGGCCCGCGCAGTAAAGATCTGTCAATATTCGTTGGAGAAATGGAAGAAGGCGTGGGAGACGGATCTTCACAGCCAATTTCCACTACCCACCGCAAGGGTTGGTTTTGGGCGGGACGGATTGCCCTTCTATTGGCTGGCGAAGTTGTACCTTGCGCGTAACCGGACAACCGAATGGAGGCATGGAATCGACGATGATCGGACTGTTGCTAAGGTTAAGAATATGTTGAAGCATGTGCGAGGGTTTATCGCGGACGATACTGGACGGCTTGACCTACAGGGTGCTGTATCGGCGATAGATGACGGATATGCTATGGATGAACTCACCTATGATATGAAATTGCTGTTTAGGCCTATAGGGACGGATTCGTCGTCGAGCTAGGCCTCGTTTTGGGATTTTCCACTGGCCCTGGTGCCAAAGTAACTGGCGATTTATCAGCTCCCCATTTCCCTTGCTTAAACCAGCAGGCAGTTGTTTTTTCGGGGGGGTAAACACCAGTTTCAACTATGGGATCTAAGATTGAGATGGTTACTTTTCGTGTTTCCTTTTTTGCTCTTTTCAAGGGACTGGGGGAGAAATGGGAAACTCGCTACTTGATTTGGAGTAACGGTCCAAGAAATCACATGCGGAGAGACTTGCTTGCTTTCAGTTTTTACCGCTTTCATAATTTTGCTTTCGTAATTTTTGGTCATAACCTGTTTGGCGTGTGGGGGGGGGGATGTTTCTTTTTAACAGGAGGTTCTCCAGATGGAGCCTTCCAAAATTGTATTTTGGCGGTTGGAGAATGTTTGCTCCTGTAGTTACCATTTCTTTTACAGTCTTACTTTTTCTCCTGCGCCTCTTTACTTACTGGTGGTGAGGGGTGTATTGTCTTGGGCTTTTTTTCTCTGCTTTTTTTTTATCTTCCACTTTTCCTGGTGTTTCTTCGTCGTTCTCCGCATTGATGATGTGGCCGGCTTTGGATTCTCACATATTGTCTATTTCAAAGGGCTACCTTCTATTCAAACAAAACGTTTCTTCTCTTTCTATTGTGCAGATATCTTTTCTGTCAAGTGGGAAGATTGCCTTTCTTTTTATTCAGGAAGATTCTTGGAAAAGGTCTGTTTTTTTGCCCACTTTTTCGTCCACCTTTCCAGTTCTCGGGGCATTGGGTTGTTTGTTTTCGGCGCTGGGAAGGTTGTAGTCATTGTTTGCCCTAGTATGAATTGTCTGGTCTGGTTCTTGAAGTTCTGGCGTTGCGTGAGTGGTTATAGCGATGGTATGTCGCGGTATGATCCATTCTAGGAGTTGGGCGGGGGGATAACGGATAACTATTAAGGAAGAATGATTCCAACTATTATTCGGACCCACCGTTGTAGTAGAATTTATGATTGACTAGTGGTGACAAATATTTTTCCTGTTTGGAAACGCTTGGGGGTTGAATTATATAAGCGCAACGTTACCCAGGTGTAAATTTACCGGTGGTCTATTTTGAGGAGTGATCGTGATCAGGCGCTTGAGGCGCTTGCATAAGTGATGGGAAGTCTTTCACATATAAGGCATGAATTTCCTGCGGCCCCTCACTGCGATGTCATGGCGCGTACGCTTCCGGATTGGAGTAACGGTAAGGAGAAATAGCTTTGGTATGGTGATGTAATAAACCTTGTAAAGAAACGACAATCTGGGGTTCTAGATCAGGTGGGAATGTGAAGTCTGGATCAATACCACCCACGGGTTTAATAGGGCCCCTTCCCCCTCCCCCAAGGTATCAGAAAGATGGAGCGATGGAAAGAGGAAACAAATTGGGGGGG
>PYWC01000058.1:520922-558811 GCA_003182015.1 Tuber magnatum
GGAGCGATGGAAAGAGGAAACAAATTGGGGGGGGGGGGGGAAGAGAGACCAATATGTAAAGTAGGCCGAACACCACCGATGTTCTGAATAGTAAGTTAAAGTTAAACGCCTTAGTACACCTGCGGTATATATTACATATCATACAAAAAGCGCGAATCAAACCCTACCCTCCGAACCACTCCCTTGAAGAACAGGGTCCAATGAGTCTGATATGACGGACAACCCCCTCCCTCCCTCATCCCATAATCATTAACAAGAGTAAACCCCAAACGACTGAGCACACTGCTTGTTATCACCCCTCTTCCCGGGCCCCTCCTGTAATAGCGAAATGGAAGAAACATTCTCGTACATCCGCGCGCGGTATATCGCCTTTCTTCCGGAGCCATCCGGGATCTCTGGGTCAGCACTGTGCTCCAGCAGGCAGCTAATGATCCCCGCGAAGCCATCCCGATGCCCGGCAGCCCAATGCAACGCTGTCATGCCCACCCTGTTCCTAGCGTTCGGGTTTGCACCTGCCCGTAGCAGCAACCGGACCGTATCCTCCTGGCCGAAGAAGACGGCGCAGTGCAGCGGGGTGTTCCCGTAATTCTCATGAATGTCGACGCTCATCCCCGCCTCCTCGATGAGCTGCCAGACGAGCCCACGGAAGCCGCGCTTCGCGGCCCAGTGCAGGATGGTCTCGCCGCGGTGATCGCTGGGGAAGACGTCTGCCCCCGCGGAGACGAGCAGGTCGCAGGTGGAGGGGTGCTCCATGTTCGCTGCCCAGATCAGCGGGGTCATGCGGAATTGGTCGTCCGGAGTGTTGATATGGGCTCCGTGGGAGAGTAGCAGCTTTGTCAGGTCTGTTCTCCCGGTCCAGGCGGACCAGCAGAGGGGAGTCATGCCTATTGGGTCCTTGCAATTTGGTGAGGCGCCCTTGGACAGGAGGAGGGCTGCTAGTGGCTCGTGGCCGGTCTTGGTTGCCCATATTAGCGCTGGTAGGCCGTCTTTGTCTTCAAGTGCTAGGGCATGGAGGGACGGGAGGAGGAGGTTTGCCATGCTGCGGGAACTGCGGAGGAGGGAGTTGAGGTCTTTTGCTGAGAGGCTTCTGGCGATTTCTAGGATATTTTCGTGAGGGAGCCTGCTCAGTTGCATCGCTTTATCGACGGATTATCGGGCGATGTCTTCACTTTTTTTTTTTTTTACAAGGCGTAAAGCGGGTTGTTTGTAGTAGTGGTTGTGTTTCCTAGAAGCGGGTTGTAGTGTTGGTAGGGTGGACGAAGGTGTTTATATACCGGTAGTTTAAACCCAGTGAGTAGTGTTTGGTAGTGAGGTATTGTTGATGTCCCAATTGGTGATTCTGAAAATGGGGGAAAACCCGGAAAAAAAGAATAGGTTAGATGGGTCACTGCTTGAACTTTCCTCGATATATGCAAAAATATACCCCCCCCCCAATTGCAGTCACTCGTAGCAGGCAGGAAGTATTCGAAAGCAGGGACCGTGTGTTTGTATGGGCGCCGAGATACACACAGATTTTTTGCCATATATTTTGCCAATCCCTGTATTCGGGTACTACGAGCATCCTATACTGGTTCCAACATGCGGCTGTTTCGAATGCGAAACTATTAATACTAACCTAATGCTGAATGAAATATTACGCACCACTAAAGTGGAACATGCAGTACTTACTCGTACAGCTGAGTCTCTCGGTGGCCCATACCGTAAAAACTCGAATAATTGGACACTGTGCCGGACGGTTAAATTAAGGTATGTTTTGCCAAGAGATCAGCATGAGAGTCACACATATAAGTCTCACTAACACTTGGCAATCTATTCATAGTGAAAATCTAGCTCTTCTTCCTCAGCACAGCCATCCAAACTATCAACAATCTCATCCCCCCCCCCAGATCCCCTCTCCCAATCCCTTAACCCCTCTACTAGGACATGATTTGCTAATCCTTTTATAGATATTTCATTATCCTCACTCCCATCGATGAGGAGTGAGAGGCCAATGGCACGGAAGGCCCGGCGAACTACCTCCACCTGCTCAGTTGAAAAGTGTTCCCATGCTTCACCAACTGCCCATGTTAGGGCTACTCTCCACCAGCCTATCATACTCCCAGTAAGTCTTCTTCCCTCCCCCAGTGCCTTTTCCTCCGCATCCTCAATGATTGCTAACTGCTCATCCATCGCCTCCTATATAGAACAGATAATAAAAAAAGAAAGATAAGTTTTCCCCCTTCCCTTGTCTTGAATGTATGGGTACTAACCTTGAGTATATCTTTAAAGGGACAGTTGATTGACACATCAAGAGGCTGCACAAGCCCTGTGCAGCCTCCAGGTATTACACTCGGTGTAATATCATGCGCAGCGAAGGTATCCAAAACCTCCTCGGTTCTATGGCCTGAAAAAAGGTCTATTGCGAGGAGCGTGGGCTGACCTTCAAGGACAGGAACGAGTTGCTCATCAAGCCACTGGAGCATGTTGCTTGAGTTGGCATATGCGGTCGGGTTGAATTTTACAACAACCCGATCATCATATTGCACTCGCTCTGGACCTATAGTAGGGCCAGTCCCTTGGCCACGAAAGAAGAGGAGAGGTTTAACTCGCGGAACCCCATCCGCAAAAATGGTAAGTTGCAAAGTCCCTTGTCTTTTGTCCCATCCTGAATGGCTGGCCTGTATCCAGATAGTTTTGTCACTAATCTGATTATAGGTTTGACCTTCAAGGTATTCGAATGGGATCGGTGTTTGGTCCATGTTACAGATATTCTGTAACCAGTAATGACCAACTTGATGAGAGGTAAGTGGTTCCCTTCTAGTATTATCATCTTGACGGATTTGGGAGTTACGGCGATTAAACTGTAGCCAACTAATTATTGTAGTACCAAAGTCACTAGGGAGTTGACTTGCTTTATTGGTGGCAAAACGGAGGCTGATTTGGTGCCATGACAGATATTGGTGGAACCAGCCATTTGAGAAGGCGAAGGTACTCGCAGTACCATTAGCACTTGGATAGTGCTTGTGAAAAAGCTCTCAGCTCACTTGGCGAAACCAGCTCCGCTGGACTGGTCTTCCCCATGCCCTTCATTCACGAAACTTTTCAAAAAGCTCCCTCTGTAACGACCCAGCATACATGAGCTATAGCAAACGGAACCTATACCCATACAGGTAGCCAGGAGGCGAACTGATAGGAACCGGCAGGCAAGTAAGTACTTGACCTATGGAGACCCGATGGCCCGAGCTCCGAGAATGAACAGAATTGGCTGGTCAGCGTACTTAGAGACTTATGAAGGGGCAGTTGCTCAGCTAGGCCGGGTAACTGAAGACAGGTCAGAAAGGTCTATCACCGGCGACAGGATAGGCAGGGTAACAGGGAAAAGTTAACTTGTCCGCTGGACAAGGTCACCCTACTCTAGGGATCAGGTTACCCTGCCTTGGGTCTTGGGTTACCCTGCCCAGAGTCCTGAGTTACCCTACCTTTCAATACGAAGTCCATTGGAGAGTTAAAAAAAAATGACAAGAATGTTTGTCACGCGAAGCCATGCATGATACTGGAATCTGGGGTTCCGGAGGATGCTATTGGGCGAGCTACATAGCTTCGAGGAAGCTGTAAATTGAAGACATTATTCCTATCATACCCCTCTGGCCCCGCCTTGAGGCCCGGACGTCATGGGCAAATGGTTGTGTAGTTGTGTGCAGTCTAGCAAAGAGGAATCTTTGGAGACATGCTTGCAACACCGTATACGTCGCTGCCGTCTGGTCGACCGTAAGCTGTTCGCAGGATATATAAGGGGGCATAGGGTGGAAGGTGGAGTACCTCCTCCAAGTTGTTCGGAGTAAAACGGACCAGAACTGACGGAGTAAACGGGTGTTAACCGTGGGGGTCCCAAAGGTAGTCCCGGGTAGTACCGGGGTGACTGGGAGAGTTTTACACCTACCAAGCCCGAACGTGCTCCCAACGCTATAGGCTCTGAAAGGGAAGTGCAGAGACACTAAAAGCATGATTCCTACCACAGGTAAGGTAGATCCGAGGTAGTGGTCATGGGTAGCGCCCATTGGATCACTCCCGGACTATCGTGCCCTGCGGAAGACACCGGAAGCCCGCGAGCTGTAAAGAGTAACTAGATAAACCGCTTACAGTAGCCTCTGGAGTCAAGTAGAGATCAATGCATATGGGAAGAGTGTTATAGATAGTCTAGTTCATGAGGTGTCTTGACTGTTAGCCACTGGCAAGACACCGATGCGCAGAAGTTTTCACTCCGGCGGGCAAAATGGAAATGCACTGCAGAAACGATAACCGCATAAGGTGAACGCTGACTAGAGTGTGTCGGCACATGCATGCCCAAAGGGTGTGCCAGGAGACGTGTCGGACCACCCTTAGTGGAGAAGGGTGTACTCAAATAGTTGGAGTAAACTGATGGGGGAGTTTCTGGCATAAGATAAAAACTACCTGAAAGTCTAGGCGAGAACTCTCCTACTCCAACAATCAATCCTCTCGAGACCTTAATTGAGTGAAGCGTCAGGCTTGACGATATTAAGTTTTACCGTCTACTTTGCTCTTACATCTGTGTGAACTTTTGGCGATAAGTTTGAAGGTGTTTGGTGCGGTCGCAACCTTGGGATCCATCTTCCTAGGGGTGCCCCCATTATACCCTCTCCATCTCCAGCCACATCCTCCCCCTTCCTCCTCCCATTGTTCTCCGCTGACCTCCTCTCATTGCAGCAAACTTTTCATCCTCCTCCTGTTTCTTCCAGCGTGACAGATTTGTTGCTGGAATTTTAAACCTCTGAGCAACCTCTGCTCTTATCGGCTCGCGTGTCTTTGTTGGACTGATTCGTATGTTTTCTCCCATCCAATATGATAGTACACGCAACTTAAAGTTAACTGTATAGGAAAGGTATGGGTTTTCTACCTTTCTCTCCCCCGCCCTTAAGAGCTACCCTAACCGCTTTCTCTTTGGCCCTGTTTTTTTTTTATGCCAGCATAGAATCGTTCTGCTGGCAGTGGAGGGAGATTGGGTTGAATGCGTAAACGGCCGCAGGGCTGGGATGGCATGAGGATACTAGCTGGAGGTTGCTGGTTATAAAAAATATAATTTGTGACATAAAGAGAACGTGTATTTAGAAATTAATCGCGTATTTGTTTATATTTTGTTCAGGAATCACAATGCTATGGAGTTCAGGTAAGGTTCTAATGTTTTTGATTTATAATACTGTTTTACCTTAAAGACATTTTCAAGACATTAGCAGTGGTTTCACACCTTAATTTAACCGTCCGGCACAGTGTCCAATTATTCGAGTTTTTACGGTATTCTTCTCTCTCCCAGACAGAACGCTTTTCCCCATCTGTCAAGACCCGGCGTCCCCCGCCCATAGAGCTTGTCGTAAGAGAGGAACCGCAAATAGGCGTTCGCTTCCAGATCTCCTCGACCCGAGTTTCTCACCCCAAACCTCCACCAGGACAGTCTGTGTAGGACGGCCGCCGCAGGATTGCTCACAACGCTTTAATCCGCGCAACGGGAATACACCACTAGCTGCTATCATAGCTAGCAAAGCACTACCACAGCACGGCGCAGCGCCGGGTACTTTGTGAGAAACATCTTCCCACAGCCCCCTATCCCTCCCCGGTCGTCCGCCATCAGCGGGATACGGTACTGACTGCATCCAATATTCGAAATTTGCGCTTTGAATAGGGAAACGACAGCAATGGCCGCGGCGGGCCGGCCTGAGTGTTGTGGGTGGGTGTGGGGTCCAAGCTCTGATCAGCTACAGGGTATCCCATTTCCGGGCGCTCGTCACCGCGCCCCGAGCAAGGATTACCCCCCTCGTCTCGGGTTGCTTGCCGATCAGCGCTAGTGGAGAACGAAGTTTCCGGTAGTGCCGGTACTGTACTCGAGAACCGGTATGGTTATGTGAGGAAGTATTGACCGGGGGTTGCTGAAGTTTATTTTTTATTTTTTTTGCCTGTTCTCCCCGCCGGAAAGGCGTAGAATTGTATCATATGCAAGGCTATGTATCACAAGAAGAAATGGAGTAGTATGGTAGGTGGGTAAGAAATATGGAGCCTAGGGCTGTTTCGCTGGCAAGTTCACCCTTTTTCTGCCACAACTTACTCGCAACGGGGGCTTCGAATGAAAAAGTAATAGAGTACCGGTGTCTCGGTGTCAGCTGCTTGGTCAGCCACTGGGGTGGAGTCGTGATGGGATGTGCTACCGGCGTCTAGTCCAACTTAGGTGTCCCCGAGTAATCGGGGTGACAGAAAGCGCAGGCGATTTTTTCCCATTCCCCGGTTTGTGTCTGTGGATTATCAGCCTCAATTTCGCACAGTTCTTTTCTTCAGTTGTCTGTCCCACTCTGGCCAGGTAGCCGGCTTGCTCTCCTGCTCGCTTGTAGCGAGCTACCACGGTGGTGCTCGGATGCCGCTTTCTCACGTAATGTGGCTAGAAGGAGCGATATCTGTTGGGGTTTCCTTTCGCACTGGCTGGGCTAATCGTACCGGTGGTTGGTAAGGCAGAGTATTCTGCTTACTATACCATGGTTCCAATTGTGCTCTACGTAGCAGGTAGCCTCCAACCGTTTCAACACCAAATTGGACTCAGTTGCGGCATTGGACCCCGGGGAAAAAAAATGTTTGCTGTGTGAGTGTCGAAATAGGCTTTACGGGTACTATAATGGGCGTGCTTCGGTTCCCCCCTCCCTTCCTTCTACGGTCTAATTTGTGAGCATTTGGCTGGTTGCCGATTAGCTGGCGCTGTGCTCGAGCACTGTACTCGTACTGTACTGTACCTGTACCTGTAGAAGCTGTGGCTACGGTCGAGTGAGGATACATGATGAGTGAGCCGTGCCACAACTCTGATAAGTAGCTGTCCTACGTGCGAGTACACTGGGTATGCTGGATTCAACGGTTAGCTCCCCACAAGACGTGGTGCCGAAGATACTGTTATGGCGTAATGGCCGTTCATAATACCATTACACTGAGGGGTTAGAAGAGTTCTGTGCCGCACCACAAGTGGGCAGACTCGAGGAAAGTAACTGAGAATATTTGTATCTAAGTCACTTGCACTTGTAATAGTGGAGTAGACCTGGTGAACAAGATATATCTTTAAGACTCATAGATNGTTGATTGACACATCAAGAGGCTGCACAAGCCCTGTGCAGCCTCCAGGTATTACACTCGGTGTAATATCATGCACGGCAAAGGTATCCAAAACCTCCTTGGTTCTATGGCCTGAAAAAAGGTCTATTGCGAGGAGCGTGGGCTGACCTTCAAGGACAGGAACGAGTTGCTCATCAAGCCACTGGAGCATGTTGCTTGAGTTGGCATATGCGGTCGGGTTGAATTTTACAACAACCCGATCATCATATTGCGCTCGCTCTGGACCTATAGTAGGGCCAGTCCCTTGGCCACGAAAGAAGAGGAGAGGTTTAACTCGCGGAACCCCATCCGCAAAAATGGTAAGTTGCAAAGTCCCTTGTCTTTTGTCCCATCCTGAATGGCTGGCCTGTATCCAGATAGTTTTGTCACTAATCTGATTATAGGTTTGACCTTCAAGGTATTCGAATGGGATCGGTGTTTGGTCCATGTTACAGATATTCTGTAACCAGTAATGACCAACTTGATGAGAGGTAAGTGGTTCCCTTCTAGTATTATCATCTTGACGGATTTGGGAGTTACGGCGATTAAACTGTAGCCAACTAATTATTGTAGTACCAAAGTCACTAGGGAGTTGACTTGCTTTATTGGTGGCAAAACGGAGGCTAATTTGGTGCCATGACAGATATTGGTGGAACCAGCCATTTGAGAAGGCGAAGGTACTCGCAGTACCATTAGCACTTGGATAGTGCTTGTGAAAAAGCTCTCAGCTCACTTGGCGAAACCAGCTCCGCTGGACTGGTCTTCCCCATGCCCTTCATTCACGAAACTTTTCAAAAAGCTCCCTCTGTAACGACCCAGCATACATGAGCTATAGCAAACGGAACCTATACCCATACAGGTAGCCAGGAGGCGAACTGATAGGAACCGGCAGGCAAGTAAGTACTTGACCTATGGAGACCCGATGGCCCGAGCTCCGAGAATGAACAGAATTGGCTGGTCAGCGTACTTAGAGACTTATGAAGGGGCAGTTGCTCAGCTAGGCCGGGTAACTTGTCAGGTCTGTTCTCCCGGTCCAGGCGGACCAGCNACTGTGTCACATGACCGACACAATCACACCACCGTACAGGAATGAGATACCGTAAATTTGAACAGTAACCAATGTAGTATGTATGATCCGAGTCCTCTCCTACCCCGAGATAGTGAATCTGGTGGTACTTCATTTTTACTAGCGTTTTAGTTTTCTCCTACAAGTTGTCAGATGTTCCGTATCAGATAGTACTATTTTCCCCTTCATCCTTCGCGCCTACCGCTTTACCCATTACGAGATCTTTTTTCCCGACGGGGGAGATCTACGGGGACTTCGGCGGTTTGAGACAGCCATGGGCATTGTAGAGTACAAGAGATGGGGGGGATATTCACCCATTAAGGCTCGCATGATACTTTAATATCGAACGTCTTTTAAGCAGCCATTCTGCCAAGCCTGTCAGTTCACATGGCTGGCCTCAGCATGTGGAGAGCATGTGGATATGCAGGGTTCACTTACAGGCATTGTGTTCCAGAACATATCTCTGGCACAATCCTGAATTCTCGGGGGAGGTAACCGTTTGTAGTTAGTTGTACGAGTACACCGTGTGAAGGTCGGAAGAATATCGCCCCCTCCCATCAAACCCAACTCACCAAATCCTGGAGGGGGCCGGGCCGCATGGGTTAGGAATCGTGTTTGCGCTTTACCACACTAAGACCTTATTAAGTGTCCCCTGTTTCTTGGGTCGATGGTCCGGTTTCAAAAGCTCAGAGAAACACTCATTCCGCAGCTCATTGTGTTCGAACGAGACACCACCTTTGCTTCTCTTGAACGGTTTGGTGGACTGTGGAAGTAAGGAAGCAAGATGGGAAGACCATTGCGCCAGGATGGCGCTAGTCCCCATGAGCATCCCTGAGTCAGTTGATAGTAATTTATAGATTTATGCTTGAAAGAAGGGCTGCGAGGTGGGTCCGCCGATAGTCTTGTTTTTATTAATTTCAGGTGGGGGATTCTCAGTTATATACAGTCACACCTTGATTGAACTGATGTCCAGGGTCAGCATTTTTCGTTCATTATAGAGAGGTTTCCAACAAAATCCCGTCTAGGGAAAACCGTTTGTATGGGATCAGGGGGGCAAGTTCTCCGGGAACCCGTTTGTAATAGCTCGGTTTCCGTATAAAGCGACCCATTACAGTAGGGTCCGAATATATGTTGAATAAAGGGTTTCGATTCCTTGTATTGTTTAACATCACTCCTTCGAGCTCGCCCGGTTTTTTGAGGAATTTAAGAATGAACATCGGTGCAGAATCTCGTTGTCTTATGAAATACTATAGAGTGCTAAGTACAGAGCAATTGGCACTGCTGACAGCCCACCCTTACCTCAGCCGCAACCCCCGATTGCATTAAACCGGCTAGACAGCTCAAACTCTATTCTATCTCCGGCTTTTGGACCACTCATGGTCTCGCCCATCAGGTCCGGGCCAGGCGGGAAATCAATCTCAAACCAAGGCTCCCCAGCTCCCTTCATATTAGTGAGCGCAGCCTGGCGGAAATGCCAGCGTAGAAGCTGATCGACCGGACGAAGTGGACTATCGAGAAACCGCGGATCAGGTCGACCGGGGATGCTATTGTGAAGGGAGCTCGGGTCCAAACCAGATGATCTTGTGGTTCTCCTACCCAATCATTAGCCTCGAAGATTTGAATATTTCACCTTCCATACATCGGGATTGATTGTCACGAGATAGTAATATAAAAAATGGTGAATGGCAGAGTCAAGTCAGACCCCATTGTGGACAGAGTTGATCAATCCATGGGACTCATGGGCCGGTGGGACAGTAATCCAATGACCGTAGTTGTGGTCATCCTAGTATCCCTCGTATGCCAGGGGAAAGATATGAGCGGCTTCCAAGCCTATCCGCCCAGCTAGTATCGCGGGCCTACCAGCCAAAACGCATGCACCGTCTCGCTCACGTACTTCATCACGGAACACGACAGTAGGGTTCCGGACTGCAATGAAATTGTAAGAAGGAGCGGGCTTTCGTGATGGAATCTATTGGGAGTGTATAGCTGCTAATATGGAAATACCGGAGAGACCTATCATTAGTGACAATATAGTAATTGGCCGATTGAAGCTGTCCCTCGGCTCCCGCAACCAACTGCCAGTTATGCTCACGTGACTTGAAGGTGTCGCTAAAAATATAGGTCTGGCTGGATTAGCGCGACTAGTATAATATATTTGGTTGAAAAAGAAAAAAATAAACAGAAAATCTTCAACATGGAATAGAAATTCGCATTAGTAATATCTGGTGTGAGCCAGAGGCCTCCGAGCACGGTATCACGGTTGTTGGAAGTGTATAATACAAGTAGATGAAAGTATTGCGCATCGAGGGGTCAAGCTTCCTTTCCTCTATTTTCGGGACCCCTATTTTTGCCTTCCTATTTAGGCAGGTGGAGATGGGGGTAAACACCACCACACCCCCATGATCCTCCTCCCTTGCCCAACTTTGAGGCTTCAAAGGCTTGGGGTAAGCGAGAAATTTTATCAGTTGGGTTTAAAAGAAACACACGTCCCTCCTAGTATCAGGCCCTCGGTACCTCTACTAGGTATTGGACTTTAAACATGCCTCCTCCCCCCTATTGTGGTGGCCCCTTACTTTACCACTCGGTTACGAACTACTCTCGTCCCTCTGAGCCTGCTTTGGCATGGTCGGACTTTTGATATATCGATGGCTGGCATATCTGGCAATGTGTGGTCGGTATAGCACTGCCTCAGGCTGCACTCCCGCTTGGTCTGTCCATGATGAATTTCTCTACGGGGCCTGGCCTCATCAAGCTGGTGTCCCCGTCATGAACTCAACTGAACATTTTTGGTTCCCCAATTGAACCAGCATGCCCCTCAGGGGACTATGAGCAGTGCGAAAATGGGAGATTTGTTATTTTTTCAGGAAGGTTTTTTTTGTTTAAATGATGTACTACAGGTAGGGTTTCTTACTTGCTTTCTGCCTATGTGGGTTGGGTTGTCTACTTGTTGGTACCCTTCTTTATGCGGAATGTGTGGTTGGTCCCAGACTAGAGGGACTTGGGGCGGCTTGTTTTTCCCTTGGCCAGCGCTAGGAGGTTTTTGACTGACATACCTAAGGGTTAAATTGGGGACAATGGGTGGTCTGTCGTAACTAGCTTTGTCTTGGCAGGGTGGTTGGGGCAGAGCCTGGGGTCCTTCTAGCAGAGGTTTGCACCTTAAGCAAATAAATTCTAGGATTCAACAAAACAAAACAAATTGCACATTGAGGGGTGATCAACAGGGGGCATGTTTGATTGGCTATCTTATTATGTCAATAAAGGTGTTCTGACCAGGAATGGGGAAGAAAGGAGGGCATGCTCTAGCGGAAAAGGAGGGAATGTTTTATCAACACCAGATTCGCAGCTATAAGATATGGGAGATCCTTAGAAGTGAGCAAAATGAAAGAACTGTGAGTGGTAACTGGGATGTGGGGGCAGTAGACTCGTGTCGGGGGTTGTATCATTCCGGGGGCTGACTTATGTCGGGAGCACGGGTACGCGCTGGAGTCCTCAAAATGCGCTTCTCATAACTTGGGTATCTTTCAGCGGATCTACAGATTACAGCATGCTCCAAACCTTGGTAAGACTCCGCGTATTTCGCAGTTTCACCTCTTGTGACGCGTTAGGTTTTGGGCTTTGGCTAATCGTTGTCCCTGGAGCGCATCTCACAATAGCTTCAAGTCTTTGTTTTCAAGGAATTTTCTCTCGGCTTTCGTTTGGTTTACAGAGATTGTTTCGTCTATTTTTATCCCTTCACCGCCTCTACTATCTTCTACTTTTCTTCCGCTTTTGGTCGATAATGGTTAAGTGAAGTTCCAGTTCCTTTTCCACTGTATCCATTGCTCGGTCGTCAGTGGTACTTTCCCAGGCTGACAAGAAGGCACTCTCGCTTTAGGGTGGGGTTTCTCGGTAATGACATCACGTCTCTGTTCTCTCGTGGCGGCTTCACCTGCTGGGCCTTGAGGATACCGCCTTGCAGGACCCTTCTCCTTTCCGAGCCCTCCCTCGCCTTTCTCTGGGAGCGACGATAGTATGCCACCCTATCCGGATGAGGAGGCGGCTGTTTTTACAATTGCAGTGCGGTTGCTGCCTCTTTGCACAGTTATTGTTCTGCGGGCTGGTGACAACGATATGGTTGTAGTGGTACTGTACCTCAGGGTGATGTTTCCTCAGTGGTGCAGAATACGGTTGTGGTGGCACCTTGGAATGATGTTCCCCCAGTGGCGCAGGATAAGGTTGTGGAGGCGTCCCCTGTTGTGGCACCTATTACCGTTGTAGAGGAGCATTCAGTGTCGTCATCTCGGGGCCTGAGCCATCAGTGGCATCGCCTGTCACTCTGTGGATCGCCATTGGAGAGGTGGACTCCGACTGTGATGTGTCGGTTTATGATACCCCTCCTGGGCCGCCTACTGTAAGTTAGGCCTTTGAAGAGTGTGACCAATACTATCTCCTGGACTTCTGAGACATTGGAAATTTCTTGCCACCCCCTATCATTGCCTGAGACATCGAGTGCTTTGGATTACTGCTGTAGTTCTCATATATCCCCGGCGTAGTCCGCATAACAGCACGTCCTGAAGTATGCACAACGGCGAAGCTCTAGTCACTGGGAGGAGTGTTGCTAACTACCGTATGCGCGATGACAGGGGTGGCAAGAAATTTTCAATGTTTCAGCAGTCCAGGGGATACTAAAATCGTCCATTTACCATGCCAAGAGTTACCTTGCCCTGGACAGGAAAGCAACTTCAGTCCGGCAATGTGAGTACTAGTAAAGGCTCGTTTGTGGTTCAATCAGGTAAGATTGATTTGATTTAACTCATACTTCTTATTTTTTAAACTAGGTCAAGATGTCGCATGCAGCAAGCTAAGCTATGGCGTAAGAAAACCTAACTTCAATCAGGTAAGATCTTTAGGTGGTTGATATAGAGTTCAGTGCTAGGTTTTATGCTTGGCATCTCCTTGTCAGCCACTTCGATAGAGCTGTAATACGCTTTTGTCATTCCTCCATTTTGACACTTCCATCACAATTTGAATTCCACTGTACCCTTCCTTCAACGTTTTTATTTTCTCCTCCTAGCCTCCTTGTGCTGCCTTATTAACTGCATATGGATTTTTAGGCCATGGATGCTATGATTGTATGTCCCATTGCGATGGACGAGGTCCCAGAACGTGAAAGACGGTCCGCAGTCAACGCACTAGAGAAAACTTCTAAGGAGGTGGGGAGCAACGCTTCGGGAACTGGGCGAATCCAAGGCTCGCATATGTGAACGCCACTGGGGCAAGCATGCTCCATGATCTCGAAGAAATGAGAGAAGAGTTAAAAGAGATGAGAATGGAGCACTAGGAGTGGCAGAAACGTCAAAAATCCATGACTGAGGAGTGGGATTTGACAATCCGACCATTGCACGAGACCGCCATTGCAATACCGTAAAAACTCGAATAATTAGACCCGGAGCTAGGACGTTGGAGTTGCCTTTGCTGGTATGGTGCTGTGTTTCTTTACTTTTTTTTTTTTGTCTTAAGCCGGGACTCGGAGGGTCAATTTTGTTGGAAATCGCGAGATGCTGCTCGGCATGCTCGCACGATGGTTCGCTCGTTTCTGGGAGCGCGTTTTGGCTCCGGGCATGTTCGAGCGCGTTTAGCCTTCGGGCATGTGTTTTGGCTTTTCGGGCGTGCCCTAGCTAGCTTTCCGGGAAAGCACTTCAAATGGAATGCGCGAAAGGATCGCGAACGGCCGTATGGAAGGCTGAAGGGCGATGTCTGGAGGTTACGGGTGGTGGTTTTTTGTCTTTCCTTTGTTAGCTTTAGAGTTTGCAAAGGGAGTGGGGGACACACCTGGATGGGAGGATAGGTTTGTTTTTGTTGTTGATATATACTCCTGTCCTTACTGTTAGTTGAAGTAGCGAGCGAAGAGAAGTGAAGAGTTTTTACCCCCTTTAGTTGTGCGATCGTGAGTTGGTGAGTAAGCGCTTGGCGTTTCGTTTCGTTTCACGGCCCGTCACTCGTTCGTTTCAAACGATCGCGTTTTCGCTATTGATCACTGCTGCTCCGTGTTCGCCGCTGCTCCATGTTCAAAAATTTTTCGCCGTGCTTTCGGCCCCCTATCCAAGAGAGGAAGTTCTGGACGTCCAAGTGCCGAGTCCAATTATTCGAGTTTTTACGGTATGCCGCCGTTTCTTTTAGTAATTACCGCAAATTAATCTGCGAGGTTTCGTTGGGCAGTCCTACTGCAATCATCACTAGAAACATTGCCACACGTCGCGACGATCTAGTAGCTGATGTAACTATCTTATGTTGGTGCTTTTGAACGTGGATCGACGACGACGATAGCAAAACAACGGTGAAACAGCAAAACGAAACGCCAAGCGTTCACACACGAAAACGATCGCACAACTCAGGAGCGGGAAAACTTTTTCTTCAGCTAGTACGACATCAACTAACGGTAAAGACAGGTATAGATGTAACAATAACAATCAGGTCCTCCTATCCTTCCCAGGTATGTCCACTCATTTGCAAACTTCAAAGCTAACAAAGGAAAGACAAACTCCCGCTGCCCATAGTCTCCGGGCACCCAATACTTCGAGCATCTGACCTTCCGGCTTTCCCTATGGCCTTTGCGCCTTCATTCCGGCGGGTGCATTGATCCAAAACCTCTGCACATTCCTGCATCTGGAATGCTTTCCCGAGAGCCAAAACACGCCCGGGGGCAGAACATGCCCGAAGCCAAAACGCGTCCCCAGAGACTATCCGAACAACAAACTATTGTGAGAGCATGCCGAGCAGCACCTCGCGATTTCAAACAGGTGCATACCCTACTGCTGCTGGAATTTTATTTACTAAATGTTCTAGAATCGGAAACAATGTTGAAGATGACCAACAAGCGTGCAACAATGCTTGCTGATCCCGACAGAAGATCCAAACAATGGGACGAGGAGCTACAAAATGCATTCGAGAAAGTCTTGTCGTTCTTTGACGAGTCCAATACGCAGCAGTGGATGATGCTCAAAGTGGATGCTGTGAGTCGGTTGCCGGAGAAGGCAGGATGGCTAAAAATAGCCTGGGCTTGATCTGGAGTTTGGGTTTTAGGTGGCGAGTGGGGGTGTGGGGATAGGTGGGCCTTTGGAGGGAGTATAAGGCATTTGCCGCCTGTGGAAAGGGCTGCTGGGGGAGGGTAGGTGCCGGCCCTGGGTGTTTGGACTTGTGGAAGGTCTGGGGGTGTGGTGAAGTACTGTGGGAAATTGAGTTTATTTTCTGTAATATTGTCCTTTAGCCCTGAAATAAAAGGCAACTTGTATGAGTAGTATGATACTATATTTCCTGTAACTCCACCTCTGACAACCATTCAATAACCTGAGATCGGTTGTGTTCAAAATGTCACAGAATTAAAAGTGATATTGGTAGCATAAGCTGCTTATATTTGCATTTTTTACCGTAGAGTAGAGAACTATAAAAGTACCAAATTCACTTCTGCTGTCTTAGCCTTCAGTCAAATTTGGTTACTTTGGGCATGCTGAAACAGCACCAGCCAGCTATATATCCCTGCACAATCCAACCAAATAAATAAACCAACTCCTAGGAGCAACCCATTCCCATAACCCTCCACCCGAATATAAATTAAGAATTCTGCTAGCGACATGCTTATAGGCACAGTTGGGCACTAGTTTTATCCCGAAATAATGCGTCTTTATATCCTGCAACCCTCTTCCCAATATCTGTAGTGTGCGCGTGGTGGTGAAAGAATGACTTGTGTGTTTCCCAGCTACGACACTGCTACTTAAGAGAGAAACACATGTGTGCCAAGCCTCGCTCCCTAGCATACGCCAAACCCCACTGCGCAACCCCAACGCCCATGAGTAGCTACAGGTACCTAGTGCCAACAATATCCACCACCAAAAGAGCTAGTCTAATTGCAATATATATATTTATAAGACAAATCAAACAATTTACCATAGTGTAGGACTGTGTACCGAATGTGTCAAGTCATACACGATACTCTATCCCGAGTGCGTGGCAGCCGATGACCGAAGCGCAGAGGGGACCTACCATTAGCGAGAATGTAGTAATTGCGTGGTTGAAGCGGCTGTCCATCCCTCGCAACCAATCGCTATCGTCTTGTAGGTAAGGTACCAGTAAAGATGCAGAAGATCTCCACCATAGAATAGAGATTAATCTTGGTCATACCCTCTGTGACCCAGTGGCCTCGTAGCAATGTATCGCAATCGGCGGAATCGTCGATGAAGAGATCGCGCCATGCCGTGTGAGTATTGGACTGAATCCGTCCGTGACTATCTTGGTTTGCCAATTTCATTTGCTCAAACTTAGGGTAGGAAAGTAAGGGATGGATAATGGATGGGGGGGGGGAAGTGTGCATCCACAAGGGAGTAGATATAGGATAAGTAGATAACTGAGAAAAATCAAGCACACTCTAACCATAACTGCCAAGAGAGAGGAAACACTTGCTTATGATCAAGAAACCTTCAACCCTCAGCTGGCTTTGGAATTACTGGAGGGGCGAGGCCGAATACCGGTAACTTACCTCTGCGATCAGCCCGACTCCACTTGGGTCAAACAGGTGCAAGCTAGACAACTATATGCTACCAAGAGTGAAGGAGTAGCAGTAATGTAGTTTCGTGGTGTAGTTGTCTCCTAAAGCGGGTACCATGAAGTGGTATGTAGTGGTCTAGTGGATTTGGGATTTGTGTGAGGCTTATTTGTACTAGTGGGACAGGGTACTTGTATATATGCTGAAGCTATCGTTATCGGGACGGGTGTTATGTGATATCGACTGGGTGCAGGGAGGCAATGGCTAGCGGGGGCAAGTGTGTTTGTAAGTGATAATTATAGAGGGGGGTAATTAATATTGTTGGGCGAGCTATCGCACTATATCATAGATGATAGAGAGAGGGGGAGGATCCAGATGTGGAAACTAAAATAGAAAGGCAGGTGGCCATGAAGATCCGATATTCACTGTATTGCACCCTGTGCACGCACGCTCAATTATACAGGTACCCGGTTTTTAATGATACCTTGGCCGGAGGCTAAGCAGGAGCTGGGTATAATAGCTAGTTTCCTTGCTGCTTGCTCACCCTTCTGCTTACTTTGGACTGATTCTTATCTTCTGTTTTCTTCTTGCTTTCTGTCCTCCTCTTGTTCACCGCTGGTGGTGTCTCTTCCTCCCTTCCTTAAGAGGTGTGCGGGTACTTGTGTGCATGACCTATATGACTCTTGCATGTGAGTGGGTGCACCGAGGCACGGACTTCATGACATGGAAAGATCACTCCCTCCCTCCTCATGTACAGGTGGCGGTTTCGGGTACCGGCATATAGAATTCTTTTACTAATAACTACTGATACTAGTAGGTGCATAATATCATACAAGAGAACATTCTACCACTAGGGGTCTGCGTAGTGGGCATGTACGCAACAGTTTGATCGCGGCTTAGAGTCCTTTCCTTACTCATGTTACGCTGGCAAGGGTTTACATTTAGTAGGTGAATTCTCAGAAGAGAAAGGTCTAGTCTACCGTATTGTGCCGCGGGCTATGGACGAGCGACTGCGGGAGCATTACGCAAATGTGATTTTTGAGAAAGGGTGTTTTTTTTCAGACAAGGATGAGGGAAGAGAATGTCACCCCCCCAGCGACAGCAGAGTGGTTTTTTGGTTTTGTATTTTCCAAGCTACATTTTGACGTTTGTGTGGTTAGGAAAGGAGTCTTGTTTAGCTGTTCCTTGTCGGAGAAAGGCTGTCTGCATAAACAGGCAATCAGTCTGCTACAATTTAATATTCTTGCTTCTGAAATCCGTCAACCAGGTCATTGAGACAACACTACGACACCACTAAGCTCCTTTACTTCACCATCAACTGTTTTAATTGAAACTACGCAGTGTGCAGTGACCCAGCATATATTTCGGGTAGCATTCAAGATCTCTTCACGTGAACACGTTTGGTGACACGGGGGCGCAAATGCACCTCCATTCAGTTCAAATTTCACGCCCAGGCTGAGCGTTTCTATTCGCAGGGATACCCTTCCAATCCACATCGTGAAACTAGAGATCTGGGTGTCTCGATTGCCTCGCCCAATACCATGGATGAGCGAGGTGGGTGTAGTCGCTTGGAGGGAAGGAAGTAAGGGGGTGAAAGAGGAATGTGAGTGGCGGTTGGAGTGCGGTATTTGGTAAAATTTAATAAAAATAGTCATCCGGGCCGGGTCATAAGCGGTGAGTAGGCAGTGACATCTCACGATAGCAGTCGAATTTCCCCCTCCACCCTTCCAATCCGGCACCCCTAACTACGGTAACTTATTGGCTGAATGCTTGAACTCTTCTCCGGAAATTTCCGCCCATCAGGAGAGATGGTGGAGTATTCTCTATTTTCCCGAATGGGAAAAAATGTGGCTTCTCGCTTGGTTTTCTTCTTAGGGCTGCTAGCAAACCTAAATCCGGGGGGGATTTTGGTTACTCGAGTACCGGTACAGTGCGAAGCATTCAAAGCATGTATCATATAATACAGTAACATACCATTGTGGATGCACCCATGTTGTGCATGAATTTGAAAAGGGTATAGGGTTTCAGATATGGTATGATACATCGGTTTTAGAGGTCTTATGTTCAACTCTCATTCATGCCAGTGTTGAGTTTTTTCTTTTTTATAGTATGATATCATAACAATTTTTGGTATTACTGCCTGGGAGGAATACATTCAGTTAACAGAGATTTAACATGGCCTCCCAACACTGTTATCACTCAAATCTTTCAATTCTACATCAAGCGGTGATACCAAGCAAATCATGGAATCAGATAATATTTCGAATTATTCGGTTAACCAAAATATACAAAAAAGTCGCATTAGAAGTGAAAGAGTTAGACCAATCAAGGCTAGAGATGTGGTGGGTCAAGTTATCTTTCTGTTGGCTTTACGGTTTGTAATTATATTTGTTTATCTGGAATATTGAGCTAATATGGTAGCTGGAGGCATAGGCGCCTGAACTAGGGATCCAGCAACCGACACCAAATTATCGAAAAAAATCTCAACGTGGATGAGAGTTGAACATATCATAAGATCTCTAAAACCTATGTACAGTTACTAGACATAAGTCTTGGTGATCACGCCATCCGAAACACTGTCGGTGCGCCACGTGGGCATTGCGTGATAACCTCCTGCCCGGATGAAAGTGATTAAATTAAAATACATAGTGCTAGTACTTAGTTATACCATCCTTTCGCCTGAATAACTGCAGCTACGCAGGAGGACATAGACTTCCACAGCTTCTCAAAGAAGCTATCCGGAATGGTCTCCCAAACCAGTGGTAGGACCTCAGCTAACCTATTGTGTAGAGTGTTAGCCACCAGCCTGGTAATAATATTTTGGCAGCTAGTCACACCTTGCCTGTACTCGATCAGGTCCACCTGGTGTATCTAAGATATCAGGATATTGCTTGTGGAGGCGGTGCTTAAGTTCTACCCAGGCATGCTCGAGCGGGTTGAGATCGGGGGAGAGGGGAGGATGATCTTCCAAGTCAATACCATTATCCTTGAGCCATTAGAGTGTGTCGCGTGCTATGTGAACTTTCGTATTATCCTGTTGCAACAGGGGATCACCAATATCATCTGCGATCTCCTGCATGATCGGGCCCAAAACAGATTCTAGAAGCGGAATATAGACATGTCTGTCTACCCTTGCCTCCCTAATTGAGACTAATGGACCCCGTTTCTTTCCTCAAAAGCAGCCCCAAACCATCAGCCCTATCTCATTTGCCTTCCCCCTAGGCTGAATACAAGGTGTGAGCCACTTTTCTTGAGGTGTGCGAAACACCCACACACACCGGAGATCTTCAGATTTTCGCACAGTGCATTCGTCGCTATAGAGAATCCCCTGAAAATCTTCAATTGTCCAGTCCTTTCTAGCCAAAGCCCATTCTAGTCTAGCCTTAGCATGTCTCTCCTGCAACTTTAGCCTCTTCTGAGCAAGCCACTTCGGTATATTGGCTTCCCGGGAAACATGATCGATGTTCTGATAGACATATGTGGAGCGTAATGGTTGTGCAATTCTAATCAGGTCATTGTTTGAGCGCTTCTGGCTGCGCAAATGATCGCTTGCTTTTCTCGGTGACTCAATAGGGCAGGTTGGCCAGATTGGAATGCATTCTCCATGGATCCACGATCACAGGAGTAACATATTTGGGCTAGGCCTTAGTCATGTAGTGGTACGATAGGAGCAGATGGCTTCTTAATCAACAAGACGCAAGCGCTGCTAACTAAAGGAGGCTTCAAACCGGGTGTAATAGAAGATTAAAGAAGTAACCGTTCAACCAAGTATATTAAGAATACTGTCTGTCGAAGTCTGCCATTTTCACTGTGGGAATCAGCAGTCTTTAAATACAGCATATCGCTTATCTCCAGTATGAGCGATATTCCAAACATTTGTGTGTATCAACTGATAGCACACGAAACAATACAAGTATCAAATGATACTGTGAAACCAAATGTAACCTGTTGAGGCCAGGCCCTAGTCACGTAGTGGTACGATAGGAGCAGATGGCTTTGTGGTCAACACGAAGCGAGTGCTGCTTGCTAAAAGAGGCTTCGAACAGGGTGTAATAGGAGATCAAAGAAGTAACCGTTCAACTAAGTATATTTTAAGAATACAGTCGGTCGAAGTGTGCTGTTTCCATCGCGGGAATCAGCGGTCTTTAAATACAGCATATCGCTTATCTCCAGTATGAGCAATATTGCAAAACAAGGGGGGTATCAACTGATAGCACACGAAACAATTCACGTATCAAACGATACCGTGAAACCAAACATAAAACAATGTATGTGTCAACCAATAGCACACGAAACAATACAAGTATCAAACAATACTGTGAAACCAAACATAAAACAAGGTATGTATCAACCGATAGCACACGAAACAATACAAGTATCAAACAATACTGTGAAAGCAAGCATAAAACAATGTATGTATCAACCGATAGCACATGAAACAATACAAGTATCAAATGATACTGTGAAACCAAACATAAAACAATGAAACAACCTAGTACCCATACCGGTTACACTCCCAAAATAAAATAACAATTTCATCAAATAAAACAACTTAATCAATCCTAATAGCCGGTAAATTCGCTATTTTCCTGAAAGTCCACTTAGGACCCATCCTCATCGTCATCGCTATCCTGCAACAATCTCATGTCGTCTTGCAACATCCATTCCGCACCTTCCAACTATTATTCCAAACACTCCCCACATGGCGCTCTGCGCACAAAGCAACCTGACTCCCAGTAGTGTGGCAGGTCCACAAAGTTCCGTGCTATCCGGTCTTCCCATTCCTCTCTCTCGACATTGACTCGTCCGCAATCCTCACAGTGATCGATGTAGAATATCTTCCAGTATGCGCTTTCTGGAATTATTTCTCGGTACAGCAGGTACCCCAAAATGAGGTCTCGTCCCTTTATGCTGACTTCTTCGTAGGTGGACATTTTGTTTCTTTCACGTAAAGATAAGGTTTTGTAAGAGGGTAAAGGTTTGGAGGTACGGTGGTTTGGTCTGTTTTCTTTAGCGTGTTAGAGGGATGGTGGGTGGTATTTATGTTTCGTTGGTGACCTCGCTTAGGCGTTGGCCTCATTTAGGTGTCGGCCTCGCTTAGGTCATCAGGGGAAGGGGGGTGCCCCTTAATTTCGGTTTCTTCCCTCTCGATGCAACTATCATATTTTTCTGTGCTCAGGTAGCACCCGCTACTGAAGCGGAAAGCATCTGACACTGATTCTCCCCACATTCGTTCTGTCGATTCTGTTGTTATTTCTAAGCATTTGTTGCAGATGTGTATAAATAGTCAGTATGTAAGGTATCATCTAGGGATAATATCACGGTTCACCAACAGTCCTATTAGCTGATGGCACAGTCTCCAAGGCACTTGCTCATAGTTTGACATCGTAAGGCTGTTGGATGGAGTGTTTTTTCTTTTCGCTACTGCCAGTACTCCCTCTCGGCCAGCCGGGCTAGGTATGCTGCTTCATCTTCCATTACCCGATTTTCATCTTGGCTGCTTTCGAAATCGCTATCGAAGTGGGCTGACCAAAATCCATCCTGTATCCCTTGGTCCGTGTCCGGGCGCAGGTGTTGGATTCCTGGTAGGGTTGGGCTCCATGCCACCATCACATAGTTTATCGTAGGGGGTAGCTCGTCCTCCGGTTTGTTGTCTTCCCACTATTGATTCACCAATTCCAGCGCATTTTCCAATCCTTCCAGGGGTTCCCAGCCATTCTCTGTTTCCGGGTACCCCACCCATTTCACTAGGAATTGGTCGCGGTCATACCGTCTTCTGTGGTCTCGTATGGTTTCCACTTCCTATTGGGATTTCTCGTTAATCACGATCGGGGGTGGTTTTGTGTAGCTCCTGGCCGGGAAGGAGACATCATTGTTAGGGCGGTATCTTTTCATGCTGGATGCATGGAATGTTGCTTCTCGGTTTCTGTACATTCTGCCTTCCATTTCTAGCGTGTAATTTTGTGTACGCTCATCGTATCCAATTATCTTGAATGGTCCACGCCAGCACGGTTGCCATTTCTTGCGACGTCCCGGTTCTGTTGAGAATAAACCTCCGTATACTAGTAATAGATTAACCATTCCTATTGGTGTATGGTGTCGGCGTCGTTTTGCTGCCGTTCTCGTACTTCTAAATCGTGCTATTTTAATCGCATTGAATGGCGCGTTCCGGATTGCTTGGTGCCTGTTTAATAATTCATCAGCAGCCGGTACTCTGGAGTTCTTGAAGTTCGCTAGGGGAAGTAGGGGGTAATTCTTTCCAAAAATAGCTTCATATGGTGACATGCCGAGAGTTTCTGACCATCCCACATTCAGGTATGCTGCTGTCTCCGGTATGGCATCAAATCAGTTGTTTTGTCTGGTGTTAACTAGGTTTCGGAGAGCTGTCTTTAATTCTCAAATTTTTCTTTCGACCTGTTCATTCGTTTCATGATGGCCTGGTGCCACCTTGATGTGCTCAATGCCTAATGATCGACACTATTGTCTCCACACATGTGACTCAAATCGTGGGTCCACATCGCTTACTAGAGATGTTGGGTAGCCATGGGGTATAAATATTTTGTTGTGTAGAAGTTCCCAGGATGTTATTGCCGTTACTTGCTTCGCTGTAGGTATAAGCCACGTGAATCCTGAAAACCAATCTATCGCAATCAGGATCATGTCGTATCTCCACGAATTGTGGAAGGGTCCTGCAAAGTCAATTGCTCTTGATTCGAAGATTTCTGGCGGCAGGGTAATTGTCTGAGCCTTTCCTTCTGGCAATTTTGTAGGCTCGTTATTTACCTGGCATGTGTGGCACTGGGTTACTTATGCTCTAAAGTCTTTCCGCATTTCAGGCCAAAATAGGTACTCCGTTGGGTACCGTAAGTTTCGGTCAACACTGTGGTGGCCTTTGTTGTGAATTTCGCTAAGGACATATTCTCTTAACGTCGTATTTCCATAAGCGGGGCCTTGCAGGATATACAGGCAGTCTTCCCCGGATCTGGTTTTTGCATATAGCATTCCATTTGCAACCTGGTACGAGGATAACTCTCCTGTGGAGTCCATACTCTCATTTATCTTCTTCCAAATTGGTTCTTTCCGGTATGCTGCTACCATGTCCGCTCAGAACATTCCGATCGTTTCATTGACTGTTTGTAAGGTGTCGCGTTCGTCTTGTGTCTTGCTTCCTCTGGTTGTCTCAGCTAGGTCTTCCTCCTCGTTGTCTTCCAAGAGATCGTATGGCCCACGCCGGTATTCTGTCATTGTCGGGGGCATTACTGAGACTATTGTCTCATTGGTAAGGCTTTCTAGCCATTCCGCTCGTCTAATCGGCAGTGGGCTATCAGGTCCTGGTATTCGGAATGCCGCTATACTCTCTGTCGTAAGGTTCTCTATTGGTTCTGGTTCCGGCATTTAGTAGTGCCAGAATTGCATAAGACCTGGGCGTAGGCGGGGCAAGGGTGGACAGCCCTTCCCCCGCACTAATTGGTCTTTTGCCGGTCATTTGTTGCCATTCCTAGTCATACATTTCGGGGGACTCCGGAGGGCTCGGGTCGATTTCTGTACTTGGGGGGCTCAGTCCTTCACTAAGTGGGTAAGGGGTCGATTTGCCCCGTCGTCTAGGATGGTTGTTCGTGAATTTGATCTCAGTTTGATGATATGGGCAATGATCCACGTAACAGTCTGAGTAGTGCGAGGGGCTATATTGGGATTCTTCCGATGGCGTACTTCGCAGGGTACACTGGCCACCCCAATCGTTTCCTGCAACAATCGAGCAGGGGCTTTCGGGAGGTACAGGGGCCTCGTTGGGGTACTCAGTATAGGAGAAAGGAGGGGAAGTAGGGGAGCACTCATGCATGGGCTCCATTGTGTTTGATTCTTGTTTGTATACCGTGTTATCCGAGATGTCATCCGATTTCTTCCTGTAATCATGAACATAGAGTGGATACAAGTGTGGCTCTCCGGCATATATCCGGGAAAGGGCATCAGCTAAACAGTGCGTGCTTCCTGGTGTGTAGACTATTTTCGCATCGTATTTTCCCAACGCACTTGGCCATCTCACTTGCTTTCTGCTTGGGTTTTTTGCCATTGGTAGGTGTGTCAAGGGTTGGTGGTCTGTAACTATTGTAAAGGAATTTCCCATTAGTACATTGTGGAACCGATTAAGCGCTTCCACTATTGCTAAGGCCTCTTTATTGGTAGTTCCATAGTTCATCTGAGTGTTGGTGAACTTTCTGCTGTGTAACGCAGCTGGTTGTGCCATCTCATAAGTGGGTCCCTGTCCCACCCATGCTCCAACTCCTAAATATCAGGTATCTGTAACAAACCAGATTGGTTCCTTGTTTCATATGTCTATTGGTCGCATGACTTGGTGATCGGTGATTCGCTTTCAGAACATATCAAATGCAGTTTGGTAGGTCGTTGTCCATACGAATTCGGCGTTTCCCGTTAAGTCAGTTAGTGATGCCGATAACGTAGCATGGTGTGGGAGAAACTAGGCCACACAATTCACTATTTCACGGAATCGTTATAGCTTCTTCTTGTTTTTTGGTGTCTCCCATCCTGCAATAGAAGATATTTTCTGAGGAGAGGCATGAATTCCATCGTTGTCCACTATGTGTCCTAATACTTCCAGCTTATCCGCAAAAAGTACTGACTTCCTTTTGCTCGCAAAGAATTTTGCTTTTCTGAGTCGATCACATACTTGGCGTATGTGTTCCTCGTGTCCCTCTGATGTGTCTGAAAATATGAGAATATCATCAATGTATACCGATACAAAATGATCTAAATATTCACTTAAGAGGTCCTCTATTATTCGTATAAATGTTGCTGGTGCATTCATGTCTCCTTGGAGCATTACTTTGCTCACAAATCCTCCGAACAGGGTTTTGAATGAGTTGAACTTAACACTGTCCTTGTCCACACGTGTTTGGAAGTATGCGTTGCTTAGGTCGATCTTACCCCTGAATTTCGCTCGTCCTATTCGGTTAAGGATCTGCTGTTGATTTGGAATCGACGGACTATCTATGATCGTGTTATCGTTTCTCACTTTCAGGTCCACCAGGGGGTGGATCCTTCCATAGGACTTTGGTTGTACAAATATAGGTACTGCTCCAGGTACCTCTTGTCATACAATTACTCCACTTCGTAATTTCTCATTTATCCAGTTCATGAGTTTTTCCTTGTAGGCTTCTGGGATCGAGTATGTGGGTTGATTTCGTAGATCGGTTGGATCCTTTAGCCGAATGTGGTGGCTAATCTTACCCACTGGGGGTAGCGTTTCAGGGACCTTGTCCGGGAATACAGCCTTGTATTCTTCCAACAATGCTTTTGTGGTGGTGTCTGACACAGCGGCTCAGAATTCCCCGCTTGCTGGTTTGCATAGCACACGTAGTTTGTCATCGGGAAATTCCACTGCTATATCCCCACACCTGATAAGAGCATTATGTCTTTTCAGGAATGGCATTCCAATCAGGGTGTTGTACTTTGCCAAGTTCCCTACCAACATCTCCTGATTTGTCCATTTCTTTTTCCCGATTCCTACGGTCTGTCCACATTTCTTGTGGCTTGAAGACCGGGATCCTTTCACAGCCATATTGACTGTTGTTGGTTGGGGTAGAGGCTCCGTAGGGATGCCATGGGTAGCGATAAATGTGGCGCTAATTATGTTGCAGCCGATTGTTTCCATGTCGAATAGTACCTTTGCTGTGTGGCCTTCTATGTGAATCGTTCCTTCAGGAGCGTCACTGGGCCTGATTGTCAACATTGGTTGCGTTCGCAGGGTTTCCATTTCCACTGAGTTAATTTCCACTTCGTCATATTCGGTTGCTTCCATGTAGTTTGTGCTAGCTTCTCGCTTAGCGGCCTTTCGTTTTCCTTTTTTGGAATAGCACTCCCTTGCGCAGTGCTCCTTTTTGCCGCATTCGAAACCTGTGCCTTCCTCATGTCGTTTCTGCTTCTTATCTTTCTTGTCCTTTGAATCCTTGCAGTTTGGTTTATCCTTTTTCATATTCTCCCGCGATGATGATCTTTTACGGTTCCCTTGCTGCGGTACGTCGGTCCGGTAAACTCCTGCTTCATATAGGATAACGTCCTTCCATTCGGCCCACTTGACTATCTTGTCAAAGGAATCAACCTCCTCCCCCATGGGTTCTACCTCCTGTCGTAGTCTGGGATGCATTGCCTCATACAATCTTTGTCGCAGTGTATACTGAGACACCGTCCCGGTAGGCAATCATCCATGATACATCAAGAGATCCGTCGCGACCAAGGTTACTCTTTCGGTTTTGCCATTTCATACTTGCTGGATATCCTTGAACCTTTTGTATAGTTCCTCTATGTTTCACGAGGATTGGAATCTCTCTCTCAAGTATTTTATCAGGATTGTTCCCCGGGTCTTTTCCCCTCTCTCATAGTAGTTCATTGCTTGGTGGTATGCTTCCTCTGCCTTCCCCGTACAGAAGATTCCAATGTATACTCGGCCTCCTTCCTTCCTTTTGTCCACTCTGTGTAGGGCCAGGCATTGAAAGGTTGTTATAACCCAGCGGTCAAATACTTGACGTTTTAAGTGGTCCTTTTCGCCTGAGAACGAGGCTGGCAGCAGAAGCTTGATTTTAGGTCCTGTTCGCCCGGCAGATTCACCTGCGGACATATTGTGTTCGCACTCTTCGTTACTCGAGCTGTCGTCTAGGGAGCTTTCTGGAGAGTCGCTGGGGAATTTGTCTGGTGGCTGCCTTACTACCAAGTGATCTGATGCCTCTTCGTCATCTTCTTCCTTCTTAGCTGTCCTGACAGGTATGCTATCTTTCTTCGCTGGTTGCGCCAGTTCCTTTCCTTTGCGGGAGCTGAGGGGAAATAGCACTGGAAAACTGATTGCTGCCTTTGCTGATTCGTCAGCTGATTTGCTAAAGGTCTGCTTAGCCAAGTCTCGTGCTAGTTGTCGTTCTGCTTCGTCGATCGAGAATCCGCTCTTTGGCCCTTTCAGGTTCTTGGGTTGCATTCTCCTGGTAAGGCCTTCTCGTGGGGCCTGCTTCCCACTTCGAGTCTCCCGCAACTCAATGGTGTCGTGTTGGCGGAGCCGACCTTTCGTGATTCTGCCGCTCCCCCATGCTAGCTTCACTATTGGACTTTTCGTAGGTTAATCAGTCCAGGTCCCTGCAGGTTTCTTAACCACTTGCTGAGGTTAAAAAAATGTAACCTGTTCAGGCCAGGCCCTAGTCACGTGGTGGTACGATAGGAGTAGATGCCTTCGTGGTCAACACGAAGCGAGTGCTGCTTGCTAAAAGAGGTTTCCCACCAGGTGCAATAGGAGATCAAAGAAGTAACCGTTCAACCAAGTATATTTTAAGAATACTGTCCGTCGAAGTCTGCTGTTTCCATCATGGAAATCAGTGGTCTTTAAATACGGCATATCACTTGTCTCCAGTATGAGCGATATTGCAAAACAATATATGTATCAGCCTATAGCACCCGAAACAATTCACTTATCAAACGATACCATGAAACCAAACATAAAACAATGTTTGTATCAACCGATATCACATGAAACAATACCAGTATCAAACAATACTGTGAAGCTAAACATGAAACAATGTATGTATCAACCGATATCACACGAAACAATACAAGTATCAAATGATACTGTGAAACCAAACATAAAACAATGTATGTATCAACCGATATCACACGAAACAATACTAGTATCAAACGATACTGTGAAACCAAATATAAAATATTGTGTATATCAACCGATTGCACACGAAACAATACAAGTATCAAATGATACTGTGAAACCAAACATAAAACAACCTAGCACCTGTACTGGCTACACTCCCAAAATAAAATAACAATTTCACCAAATAAAATAACCTAATGAAATCCTAATAGTCGGTAAATCCGCTATTCTCCTGAAGGTCGCTATAGGACCCATCCTTATCGTCATCGCTATCCTGCAAAATCTCATGTCCTCGTGCAACATCCATTCCGCCCCCTCCAACCATCTCTCCAAGCACTCCTGGCAGGGTGCTTCGCGCACAACGCAAGTAGACTCTTTGTGGTGCGGTAGGTCAATGTAGTTTCGAACTGTCTGGTCTTGCCAGTCCTCTGTTTCGATATCGATCCGCCCGCAATTGTCGCAGTTGCCGATGTAAAATATTTTCCAGTATGCCTCTAGTGGAATGGTTCCACTGCATAGTAGTTCGTCCACAATAATGTGTCGTCCCTTGATGCTTATATCTTCATAGGTCGACATTTCTCAGTTAAGGCAAGGTTTGTAGTAGGGCAAAGGTTTGTAAGAGTGTAAAGATTTTCTTTGGTTGTGGAGGTCCTGTGGTCCGGCTTTTTCTCTTTGGAGGAGTTTTGAGGGATGGCGGGTGGTATTTATGTCTCGGTGTTGGCCTCGCTTAGGTATCGGCCTCACTTAGGTGTCCACCTCACTGCGGTGTTCAGGGGAAGGCGGGTGGTACTTAATTTCGGTTTCTTCCATCTCTATGCACATCCCATATTTTTCTGTGCTCAGGTAACATCTCCTTCCAAAGCGGAATATGTCAGCCACTGTTTCGCCCCACAACCTTCCCATTGACTCAGTTGTTATATCTAGGCATTTGTTGCAAATATGTATGAACAATTGGTATGTAAGGTATCGTTTAAAGATAATATCACGGTTCACCAACAGTCCCATTAGCTGATGGCGCAGTCTCCACGGTACTTGGTCATAGTTTGACATCATAAGGCTGTTGGATGGTGTGTTTCTTTTCCTTGTTATTCACAGTACTCAGCCTCCGCCAGCCGAGCTAGGTATGCCGCTTCATCTTCCATAACCTGATTTTCATGTTTGCTGCTTTCGAAATTGCTCTCAAAATGGGCCAACCAATATCCATCGTGTATCTTTTCATCTGGATCTGGGCGGAGGTGTTGTATTTCCGGTAGGGTTGGGCTCCATGCCACGGTTACGTCGTTTATTGTAGGGGGTAGCTCGGCGTCTGGTTTATTGTCCTCCCACCATCGGTTTACTGGTTCCATCGCATTTTCTAATCCTTTGAGGGGTTCCCAGCTGTTTTCAGTTTCCGGATACCCCGACCATTTGACGAGAAACCAGTCACGGTCATAGCGCTTCCTGTGGTCTCATATACCCTCCACTTCCTATTCTGCTTTTTCATTTACCGTGATTGGAGGTGGCTTTGCATGTCTTCTTCCGGGAAAGGTGGTATTGTCATTAGGGAGGTATTGTTTCATGGTGGATGCATGGAATATCGCTTACCGGCTTCTGTACATTCTGCTGTCCATTTCTACCATGTAATTTTGTCTGTGGTTATTACATTCTATTATCTTAAATGGTCTTCGCCAGTACGGTTGCAGTTTCTAGCTTCGCCCTGATTCCGTTGCGAAAAGGCTTCCATAAACCAATAACAGGTTACCTTTCCCTATCGGTGTATGGTGTCTGTGCTGTTTTGCTACCGTTCTTGTGCTCCTAAATTGCGCTACTTTGATAGTATTAAATACTGTGTTTCGGATTGCTCGGTGTCTGTTCAGTAATTCGTCGGCGGCCAGTACTGCTGAGTTCTTGAACTTCACTAGGGGGAGTAGTGGGTAGTCTTTTCCAAAAATAGCTTTATATAGTGACATAACGCGGGTTTCTGACCATCCTGCATTTAGGTATGCCGCTGTTTCTGGTATGGCATCAAACCAATTGTTTTGTCTTGCATTAACTAGGTTTTGAAGAGTAGTCTTTAACTCTCGAATTTTCCTCTCAACCGGTCCATTCGTTTCATGGTAGCCTGGTGCCACCTTGATATGCCCAATGCCTAGCGATCAACACTACTGTCTCCACACATGTGACTCGAATCGTGGGTCCGCATTGCTTATTCGAGATGTTGGGTAGCCATGGGGTGTAAATATTTTGTTGCGTAGAAGTTCCCAGGTTGCTATTGCCGTTACTTGCTCAGTTGTAGGTACGAGGCACGTGAATCCTGAAAACCTATCCATCGCAACCAGGATTGCATCGTATCCCCATGAATTGTGGAATGGTCTTGCAAAATCAATGGCTATCAATTCAAAAATTTCTGACGGCAGGGTAATTGTTTGTGCCTTTCCTTCTGGTAACTTTGTTGGTTCCTTATTTATCTGGCATGTGTGGCATTGGGCCACATATGCTCCGAAGCCCTTTCGCATTTCAGGCCAAAATAGGTATTCAGTAGTGTACCGTAAGTTTCGTTCAACACTGTGGCGGACTTTGTTGTGGATATCGCTAATGACATACTCCCTTAATGTCATATTTCCGTATGCAGGGCCTTTTGGGATATACAGGCAGTCTTCCCCGTATCTGGTTCTTGCATACAGCATTTCATTTGCAACCTTGTAGGAGGATAAATCTCCTGTGGAGTCCATATTCTCCCTGACTTTTTTCCAAATTGGTTCCCTCCAGTATGCTGCAACCATATGTGCTCGAAACGTTCCGATCATTTCATTGATTATTTGTAAGGTGTTGCATTTGTCTTCTATCTCACTTCCTCTGGTTGTCTCAGGTAGGTCTTCCTGCTCACTGTTTTCCAAAGCAACGTAATGTTCGCGTCGACATTCACTCACTGTTGGGGGTACAACTGAAACTATTGTTTCATTTGTTAGACTCTTTAGTCGTTCTGCTCTCCTAATAGATAGTGGGCTATCAGGTCATGGCATCCGGAATCCCACTATTGTCTCATAGGTAATGTCCTCTATTGGTTCACCTAGCTCAACCAGTAGCGGACCATCTGGTTGTGGCATAGTGAAAGCCGGAACTTCCGGGTTTAGCCATGCCAGGATTGCATAAGACCTGGGCGTTGGCTGGGCAATGGTTGATGGCCCTGCCCCAGCACTGTCTGGTCTCCCGCCGATTGTTTGTTGCCATTCCCAGTCATTGATTTCGGGGGACTCCCGAGGGCTCGGGTCGATGTCGGTACTTGGGGGGCTTGGTCCTTCACTAAGGGGTTGAGGGATTGGCTTCCTCTTTCGTCTAGGGTGGTTGTTTGTGAATTTGATCTCAGTCAGATGATATGGGCAATGATCCATGTAAGAGTACGAGCAGTATAGGGTGCTGTGTTGGAGGTCTTCTGGTGGCGTTTTTCGCAAGGTACACTGGTCACCGCAATCATTTCCTGCAGTCATTGAGCAAGGGCTGTCAGATGGTACAGGAGTCTCGTTAGGGTACCCAGTGTATGAGTAAGGAGGGGAGGTAGGGGAGATATCCCCTTCAGGTTCTATCGTGTTTGATTCTTGCCCTTAGACTGTGTTATCCGAGATGTCATTTGCTTCCTTGGTATGATCATGGACATATAGTGGATTCAAGTCTGATTGCAACCGGTATGGGTACTAGGTTGTTTTATGTTTGGTTTCACAGTATTGTTTGATACCTGTATTGTTTCGTGTGCTATCGTTTGATACACAAATTGTTTTATGTTTGGTTTCATAGTATCGTTTGATACGTGAATTGTTTCGTGTGCTATCGGTTGATACGTATATTGTTTTGCAATATCGCTCATACTGGAGATAAGTGATATGCTGTATTTAAAGACCACTGATTCCCGCGATGGAAACAGCAGACTTCGACAGACAGTATTCTTAAAATATACTTGGTTGAACAGTTGCTTCTTTGATCTCCTATTACACCCTGTTCGAAGCCCCCTTTAGCAAGCAGCGCTCGCTTCGTGTTGACCAGGAAGCCATCTTCTCCTATTGTACCGCTACGTGACTAGGGCCTGGCCCGCACACGTTACATTTTTTTAACCTCAGCAAGTGGTTAAGAAACCTGCAGGGACCTGGTCTGATCAACCTACAAAAAGTCCAAAAGGGAAGCTAGCATCGGGGAGCGGCACAACCACGAAGGGTTCGGCTCTGCCAACAGGACACCATTGAGTCACTGGAGACTCGAAGTGGGAAGCAGGTCCCACCAGAAGGCCTTACCACGAAAAGGCAACGCAAGAAACCAAAAGGGCCAAAAAGTGAATTCTCGATCGACGAAGCAGAACGACAGCTAGTGCGAGACTTGGCCAAGCAGACCTTTAGCGAATTGAGTGACGAATTAGGAAATATAGCAACTACGCTTCCTGGGCTATTTCCCCCCAGCCCCAGCAAAGGAAAGGCACCAGCGCAACCAGTGAAGAAAGACAGCATACCTGTCGGGACACCTAAGAAGGAAGAAGACGACGAAGAAGTATCAGATCACTGGGTAGTAGGGCAGCCACCAGACGAATCCCCCAGCCACTCTCCACAAAGCTCCCCAGATAACAGCTCAAGTAACGAAGAGTCCGAACACAATATGTCCGAAGGTGAATCCGCTGGGTGAACAGGATCTAAAATCAAACTTTCCGTGCCACCCTCATTCTCGGGCGAAAAGGACAACTTAAAACCTGCAGTATTTGACCAGTGGGTTATAACAACTTCTCAATACCTTGCCCTATATGGAGTGGACAAAACCAAGGAAGGAGGTGGAGCATACTTCTGAAGCTTCTGTACCAGAAAGGCAGAGGAAGCATACCACTAAGCAATGAACCACTATGAGAGTGGGGAAAAAATCCGAGGAACGACCCTGATACAGTACTTGAGAGAGAGATTCCAATCCTCTCGTAATAGTGAAGAACTATAGAAAAGGTTCAAGGAGATCCAGCAAGTACGAAATAGCAAAATAGAAAGAATAACCCTAGTCGCAACAGATCTCTTGGTGTATCATAGACGATTGCCTACTGCGACGGTCTCTCAGTATACGCTGCGACAACGATTGTATGAAGCAATGCATCCCAGACTACGCCAGGAGGTAGAACCCATGGAGGGGGATGGTGATTCCTTTGACAAGATAGTCAAGTGGTCCAAACAGAAGGACGCTACCCTGCACGAAACAGGAGTCTATAGAACCCACATACCACAACAAAAGAATAGCAAAGCATTATCATTGCGGGATAACACGAAAAGGATAAACCATACCGCAAGGATCCAAAGGACAAGAAAGATAAGAAGCAGAAACGACGCGAGGAAGGCACGTGTTTCAAATATGGGAAAAAGGGGAACTACGCAAAGGAGTGCCATTTTAAAAGAGGAAGAGGAAAGGCTGCTAAGTGAGAGGCTAACACAAACCACATGGAAGCAACCGAATATGACGAAGTGGAAATTAATTCAGTGGAAATAGAAAGCCTGCGAATGCAACCAACCTTGGCAATCAGGCCCCATGACGCTCTTGAAGGAACAATTCACATAGAAGGCTATCCAGCAAAGGTACTATTCGACACGGGAACAATCGGCTGCGACATAATTAGCGCCACCTTTATCTCTACCCATGGCATCCCTATGGAGCCTCCACCCCAACCAGCAACAGTTAATATGGCTACGAAAGGATCCCGCTCTTCAAGCCACAAGAAATGTGGACTGACCGTAGGAATCGGGAAAAAGAAATGGACAAATCAGGAGATGTTGGTAGAGAACTTGGCAAAGTACGACACCCTGATTGGAATGCCATTCCTGAAACGGCATAATGCTCTTATCAGGTGTGGGGATACAGCAGTGGAATTTCCCAATAACAAACTACGTGTGCTATGCAAACCAACAAGCGGGGAATTCTGAGCCGCTGTGTCAGACACCACCACCACAAAAACATTGTTGGAAGAATACAAGGATGTATTCCCGGACAAGGTCCCTGAAATGCTACCCCCAGTGCGAAAGATTAGCAACCACATTCGGCTAAAAGATCCAACTGACCTACGAAACCAAGCAACATACTCGATCCCAGAAGCCTACAAGGAAAAACTCATAAACTGGATAAAGGAGAAATTGCGGAGTGGAGTAATTGTGTGACAGGAGGTTCCCGGAGTGACGCCTATGTTTGTACAACCCGAATCAGGCGGAAGGATCCGCCCCTTGGTAGACCTGAAAGTAAGGAAGGATAACACGATCATGGATCGTCCATCGATTCCAAACCAACAGCAGATCCTTAACTGAGTAGGACGGGCAAAATTCGGGAGTAAGATCGACCTCAGCGACACATATTTCCAAACACGAGTGGACAAGGATAGTGTTAAGTTCAACTCATTCAAAACCCCATGCGGAGGATTTGTGAGCAAAGTAATACTACAAGGAGACATGAATGCACTAGCAACATTTATGCGGATAATAGAGGACCCCCTAAGCGAATATTTACATCATTCTGTATGGATATACATTGGTGATATTGTCATATTCTCAGACATATCAGGGGAACACGAACAACACATACGCCAAGTATGTGATCGACTCAGAAAACCAAAATTCTACGCAAGCGAAAGGAAGTCAGTACTTTTTGTGGACAAACGGGAAGTATTAGGACACATAGTGGACAACGCGGGGATCCATGCCTCCCCCTATAAAATATCATCCATTGCAGAATGGGAAACACTGAAAAACAAGAAGGAATTGCAACGATTCCTAGGAATAGTGAATTGTGTGGCCCAGTTTCTCCCACACCATGCTACGTTGACGGCACCACTAACCGACTTAACGGGAAATACCGAATTCGTATGGACAACGACCCACCAGACCGCATTTGATATGGTCCGCAAGCGAATTATCAATCACCAAGTCATGCGACCAATTGACATACGGAGCGAGGAACGAATTTGGTTGGTTACAGACGCCTCAGATTTAGGAGTTGGAGCATGGGTGGGACAGGGACCCACTTATGAGATGGCACGACCAGCCGCATTACACACCAGAAAGTTCACCAATGCTCAAATGAACTATGGGACCACGGATAAAGAGGCCTTAGCAATAGTTGAAGCGCTTAATCGGTTCCACAATGTACTAATGGGAAACTCCTTCACCATAGTCACAGACTACCAATGCTTAACACACCTGTGAACGGCAAAGAACCCTAGCAGGAAGCAGGTGAGATGGCTAAGTGCCTTCGGAAAACGCGACACAAAAATAGTCTATGCACTAGGGGGCAGGAACTATTTAGCTGATGCCCTTTCCCGGGTATACGAGGGAGAATCAGGCTTGAACCCACTCAATGTCCACGATTATACGAGGGAATTGGATAACATCTCAGATAACACGGTATACAAACAAGAATCAAACACAATGGAGCCCACGCATGAGTTCTCCCCTACTTCCCCTCCTTTCTCCTATACTGAGTACCCCAACGAGGCCCCTGTACCTCCCGAAAGCCCCTGCTCAATCACTGCAGGAAACCATTGGAGTGACCAGTGTACTCTGCAAAGTATGCCACCAGAAGAACTCCAACATAGCACGTTATACTACTCACCCTGTTACGTGGACCATTGTCCATATCATCAAACCAAGATCAAATTCACGAACAACCACCCTAGACGACGGAGAAGGTCTACCCCTTACCCGCTTGGTGAAGGACCGAGCTCCCCAAGTACAGAAATGGACCCCAGCCCTCCGGAGTCCCCCGAAATAAATGACTGGGAATGGCAACAAATGACCGGCAGAAGACCAATTAGTGCGGGAGGAGGGCCATCCACCCTTGCCCAGCCGATGCCCAGGTCTTATACAATTCCGGCACTGCTAAACCCGGAAGCCCAGGCATTCCAGATGCCGGAGCCAGAACCAATAGATAACCTTACAACCGAAACAATAGCGGCATTCCGAGACCCAGGACCTGATAGCCCACTACCAATTGGGCGAGCGGAACGGCTAGAAAGCTTTACCAATTGGACAATACTCTCAGTAATGCCCCCGACAATGACAGAATATCGGCGTGTGCTTTAGGATGTTTTAGAAGACAACGGGGAGGAAGACCTACCTGAGATAACCAGAGGAAGCGAGATAGAAGATAAACGCGACACCTTACAAACAGTCAATGAAACAATAGGAACGTTGCGAGCACACATGGTAGCAGCATACCGGAAAGAACCAATTTGGAAGAAGGTAAAGGGCAATATGGACTCCACAGGAGGCTTGTCCTTTTACAAGGTTGCAAACGGAATACTATACGCAAAAACCAGATATGGGGAAGACTGACTGTATATCCGGAAAGGCTCCGCATACGGAAATACGACGTTAAGAGAATATGTCCTTAGCTAAATTCACACCAAAGGCCACCACAGTATTGAACGAAACTTACCATACGTAACAGAGAACCTATTTTAGCCTGAAATGCGGAAGGACTTGCGAGCGTATGTGATCCAGTGCCACACATGCCAGGTAAATAAGAAGCCTACAAAATTGCCAGAAGGAAAGGCTCAGACAATTACGCTGCCGTCGGAAATCTTCGAATCAAGAGCCATTGACTTTGCAGGACCCTTCCATAATTCATGGGGATACGACACGATCCTAGTTGCGATGGATAGGTTTTTCAGGATTCACGTGGCTTATACCTACAACAAAGCAAGTAACAGCAATAACAACCTGGGAACTCCTACGCAACAAAATATTTACACCCCATGGCTACCCAACATCTCTAGTAAACGATGCGGACCTAAGATTTGAGTCACATGTGTGGAGACAACAGTGTCGATCGCTAGGCATTGAGCATATTAAGGCGGCACCAGGCCATCATGAAACAAATGGACAGGTCGAAAGAAAAGTTCGAGAATTGAAGACATCTCTGTGAAACCTAGTCAACGCCAGACAAAACAATTGGTTTGATGCCATACCAGAAACAGCAGCATACCTGAATGCTGGATGGTCAGAAACTCGCGGTATGTTAACTTATAAAGCCGTTTTCAGAAAGAATTGCCCACTACTCCTTCTAGAAAACTTCAAGAACCCCGCAGTTACAGCTGCCGACAAATTGTTAAACAGGCAGGAAGCAATTTGGAACGTGGCATTTTATGGGATTAAAATGGCAGGATTTAGAAGTACGAGAACGGTAGCAAAACGACGCAGACACCATACAGCAATAGGAAAGGGTAATTTATTACTTATATACGGAAGTTTATTCTCAACAGAATCGGGACGTACCACGAAATTGCAACCATACTGGCATGGACCATTCAAGATAATCGGATATGATAAGCATATACAAAATTACACGGTAGGAATGGATAGCAGAATGTGCAGAAACCGGAAAGCGACCTTCCATTCATCTACTGTAACCGGTACGGGTTACCAATGTTTTATGTTTGGTTTCACAGTATCGTTTGATACTTGTATTGTTTCGTGTGCTATCGGTTGATACACACAATGTTTTATGTTTGGTTTCACAGTATCGTTTGATACTTGTATTGTTTCGTGTGCTATCGG
>PYWC01000058.1:565498-628491 GCA_003182015.1 Tuber magnatum
GGGGGGTCGTTCGAGAAAACAACTAAGTACCGTACCGGTACCATATGTTAGGTCGACGGGAAGCTTGGGCCGATTGTGTAAGTAAGACTGCGAATCGGGAGAATCAAGCTCCAGGAGCGCGGGAAGTGATGATTTTGGTGAAAGAAAGAAAGGAGTGCTTTGGAGCCTAAGAATGGCATGGGTAAATTTCTTGGGGAATTGTGGTCTTTTGAAGACTAATTCAATCATGCATTGGTTCGGTCTAATGGGTTCAATGAGTCATTGAGGGTGGGGCCGAGATCAACGGAACAAGACGCCCCGACAATGAACCCAATGGTGCTAAGCTTGAGAGTTTTCTCTTATGAGTTGTGGTTGTGAAAATGGCCTCTTTATTTAGGGCTTGCTTACTGTCGGCACTTGGCCCTTGACTGTCTACTTGACAGGAACAGAGGGCTTTGTGGCCCGACCTCTTAGATGAAAGTGGGTCCAAACTCTGCTACCCAGTACCAAAATTTCAAGTATCAAAAAAATAGAAAACACAGATCAAGTCAAGGTGTTGCAAAATAGTGTAGATGTCTAGGAGGGGAGTATCCTCCCGTTTCTAGAGCGGACGTGCATGAAAAGCCTTAATCAGAAGGTTTAGCTAAGGCTTGTTTAAGAGAGTGCTAGAACCTCGGGGCATGTGTGTGGCACGTACCTGCCGCCGGAGGTAGACGGAGTGCGTGTGAATAGTGCCTTAGCACACTGCGCGGGAAAGCTGTTCTAATCCATCTTCCGTACTGTACTCTGTCTTTTGCGCCGTGCCCTAACAAGTAGCGGGCACTTCGGCGGCGGTATCCGACCTCCGGATTTCCCTTAGGTTCATCCCACCACTCTCTCTTGTTCCCGACATTTATTGCTGGGCGTATCGTGCTCAAACAAACAAAAGCATCTCACTCTTTGGAGTAGTATACCGGTATTCTCCTCTCACCCCCTCGTACAAAAGAGCAAGTAGTATCCCATCACCGGTACATCTGCTTTTGGCATCGACCTGTGTGTAGGATCGGAAACGATGCTTGCTATCTTTTAAAATAGAGAATTGTCCGGAATACCTTCAGAGTGTGATCTAGCTTGAGACCCGGGGGGATTGTGGGAGATAGCTGCATTTTAGCACCTCCGCTGCAGCATAACCGACTTAGGTTTACCAACCATCTCGCGGGTTTGGAAGAAAAACCCCCGAGATTTGGTAGAGTTCTATTTTAGATGAGACTAGTTTTACTACTTGTTCTTCTTAGTAGCCAGCTCACCTATTCTGGAGAAAAACATCGCGGGGAGCTGGTAGATATGGCTTCTATATGACAGGTGTGTGATGGCACATGATTACTACTTTCCTAGTAGGGCCAAGTTGGTTGACCGGTAGAGAACTCCACATAACAGGCATAATTCCCTGACACCTAACCTATTAGTTACGGAAGTCGGGATGGTATGGATATCCTGGTGGGGCCGAACCTGGGAACTGAATTTGACATGGAATTTGGCTTCACAAGGCCAATTTATGCGCTGTGCCCTTTAAACTTCGGCCCGCTCCTGGCTCAACTCTCTTTTTTACGTCGCTGCCCTTTTGGAACCTTCCCAATGGCAATTGCAAAAACTATATGATCGATAATATTAGCGTGGAATACAGGGATCTGAGGTGCACCGCTAGATGTTCGGGGTGTCCCCCTTGGATTTCGATTCTAAGCTTAATAACACACTCCCCTTCTAAGGGTTTATGAAAGGGTTACTGCCTTTTTACATAGTCTATGCTATTTGATGAAAATTTGAATTCATGTCACCCAGTGTTCTAGGCTTCTCTCCAGCTCGTGTGGGATCTGAGTCGACAATCTCTAAATCCTAACTTAACTTACTACAACGGCTATAATAAGCAAAAAAGATATATCCTTTCTATTCTAAGGAGCGCGCTGATGCCGAGAGACTGAGAACTTCAGGTTCTGGGGAGATCTTTGCTTCTTTTCTGGGAGGACATTAACTACACATGCATTACCAAATTCGGTGCCAAATTGTTAACCATCACCTGAGTAAGTTCCACGGGAGATTTTGAGGGTGACTGGGACAGTATCAGACAGGACCCCCCCAAGTCCGTAACGCAGAGTCCCAGGTGAAGGGTTCCTGATATCTATAATTTGCAGTGGGAGAAAAAACTTGCCGGGAATGAAGAAAACCCTAAGGAAACCAGAGCTGATTGTTCCTGGGCTGGGGGGGGGAAATGGAAGAGTGAAATGCGACCGACATTCAGGTCATGAAATAGACCTTCTCACTGCAATAAGTGCCCTATCTCCCCGGTGCGCTAGGCCCCTCAAACGGACTCATAATTGCCCACTCGAGTACACCAGTCCAGACCCAGAGAAGGGCAGATAGATGCCGCATACATTCCCATAGGGCTTCCTTCAACTAGCCATAGCCAAGGAGAATTTCCAAACTCAAGTTATTACTAAGGTAACACGGAGGGGAGGACGGTGTTTTACACGAGACAGCTGCAGTACGGTATTGTGCGCCCCTCATGGGGGCTGAACGGGAGCCAGGGGTGGTGACATGAGCCGTGCCGGATGTCCCGGAGACAAGTTCGACAGTGGCACATATCGGTGTTCGAAGGTTGCTGCAAAAAAGCCTAGGCCTCTGTTATCTTGGACTACACTGTATACAGCGCTCCCCGGGGCTTGGGGTAACTCCGTTGCTTTCTCATATTTTCTTGCAACAGCTCGCGAGAGCGGTGTTTGACCGTTACCTGGCTTGTCGGGGTTTACATCTCTCTGTCCCAGTAGTGCTTTCTTCATAGTAGTAGTTCATTCCAGTCATTCGGTTCATCGGGGTTGATATCTTCCCTTCCGAGCAGTATCCCAACCGCTCCCTCATGCCCACTACCGGCGGCTCGTGAGAGTGGCGATCAGCCCCATCGGCAAGACTTGTTGGGATTGACCCCCTGTTCGAATAGCACACCACTACCCTCCATTCCCATTACTAGCAGTTCATATCTGTGGTGAATTATCTGTGAAATTATGAGCAGGGAAATATTACTGAGTTTTCGGGATCCGGGTATGTCGAATCTCCTTTTAAGAGTAATTTAGCAGATACGTAATCATCGCACTCTGAAAGCAGCTCTAGCGCAAGCGATTTCGCGCAATCCGAGAACCCCCCTTTTCACGTGATGCACAAATATAGAGGAGGATGTTCGGGAAAACGTGCATCTGGGAGGTCAGGAGGGACTGCCCGAAAGGGCCTTGGCCTTCTGGGAATTCAGATATGCTAGGCAGGTTTCTGCAATTTCCGAGTGAGAGCTGCTAAAAAGGTAGTTATGAGCTGGGAGGTACTCCTGGGGAGCGAAGGAGACCGGCCGGATAGCGGAAGCTCCCCCGTTCACCGCGACACGCCCTTGGCAGCACGCGAGTAATGCCCCTATTGAGGGAGCATTGTCGGTGCTGATATCTGGTGATTTTATCTCAACTACCAGTGTGATATCGTCCATCCGCTTGTTACGGCTCCTCCGGGAGAGGGATCCGCATCAATAGAGCTATGCCCGAACCTCGATTTCTCATCACCCTACCCGTTATCCGTTCCGGCGCTACACCATAGGCACACCCCAGCATCAAGCTGTCAGCCATTGCGCTGAGCTTTTGCCACCTGCTTCAATATTCTTATTTGTACCAACTATAGGATATCTACCGACTCGGTTTTGCACCCTATGAATGATTGTGGTTTCTTGTAGGGTCCCACTAAGATTGAGTGACTTATCAGGGTAAATTTATGTAGATCTCCTAGTGTCGTCCCTTTTACTTACATTCCGGGGATTATTCTTCAAGATTCCTGCCTCTAGGTAACCGCGCATCGCATTGGGAGTTGCCTCCTTGCTTAGACTTCAACGAGATATCTAGTAATCTCATCTTTAATAAGGTTTCTGGATGCAGCAGTCGTTCTTCCAGCAAGCCTTTTTTCGATATCTACTTCAGAGAATTAGCAAGCTTGACTCGATGTTCCGGCACACATTCGCCCAGGGTGTCGGTGCTTACGAACGTGGGTTGTGAGGATGAGGGCTCTGTAACATCTTCATGATATCGGGCAGTCGCAATCCGCAGCCCCCAATCACCTTCTTATGGTCTTGGAAAGCTTGCGCAATTTCTTCGGGAGCCCCTCCTAATTCACCCACAATCTGTTTCAATGGAGTTCCCAGTATCCCCGTGGGAGATTGCTCCTTTCTGGAAGCAGAGCCGAGATAGAGCCAGGCAGCTTCGATACCCCGTCCACCGGCCCGATTTCTCAAGCTGTCCGCCGCCCAGGAGCCAGGGCTGTCGCTTGCCAGCCCTGCTTTTGTTCCTTCCCTTCCACGATAATTGCCTCTATCACCTGATGTAAGCCTTCCAAATGCCTTAATTGCGGTAGCAATACAATACTGGACTATCAGGCTCACCTTCCCTTCTCCCATTATACCAACTTCTAAAACTACCGGTTTGTGGCAGCTATTCTCCCACATTGCTAATTCTGCGGCCTTAAACGTCCTAATACCGTGCCAAGCTCTACGAGAGATATCTAGGCCGGGGTTTCTGACCGATCATCAGCAGCAATAAAGCTACTGACCACATTAAAGGAGTCGGTATTATTGCTGGAGCTTTGAGACATTTTCTATTCTTCGCTGCTTGGAACGTATTATAGATCCGTGGGGGGTGAGTTGCTGAGGATGGTAAACGGATGGGATTCCTGGGGGTTGAGGAAGGAGGGGGCCCACCGCATCCTATGGAAAACTGGGCGTGGTCCAACTGTCGCCCCAAAATTGTGAAACTAACACATGAAATTACATCCGGTACCCGTTGCCGGAAGAGACGCCACGCCTAACTTACAAGCACCATTTCACACCATAGATGGGTATAGATTCTTAGATACATCGGAAAAAAACTTGCTCCCGCGAGCAGTATAGCATTGCCCACTCGATATCAACAAACTTCGGTGGGCTCTCTCATACAAACTCACCCAGATTCCATACAGGTAGGGGTCACACCTTCCAACACTTGCCTGCACTCTCGAGTACTAACCGAGGAGCCTAAGAGTACTATATTCCATTACCCAATGACTTCCCCAGATGTCCCCATACAGTATCTCCCATCTTGACCACTTTCCCCTTGGCAGAATGGTAGATTCACTGCGATACTCCTGTATTGTCGGCGGCATGAACCAATCCCTACGAAGCAATTCCCATCAAATGCTGATCCATACTTTCTCAGAGAAAGTGATAAGAGAGATGCAGCAGCCAACATGAAGGAAGGGCAGCTCCCCAGTCCCCGATCCCAGTTCCAACACCTCCCGGTGTTCCGACCTCCGGAGAGGAAGCCAACTCTTGATATTCACTCGATCTTTAACATTTTCCAATCCCTGGGCGATTAAATAATAGGGGCCGATCAATCGGGTATGATTTCTAGAAGACTATAGAAGAGAGGGGGATGCGCCGAGCACCAATGCGATGAGCAAATCCTCCCCCGGTAGTGTTTAACATTCAAGGAAAAGCCTAGCCGTCGCAGAGGTCATGATATGCGTAAACTCACAGGCACATAGCGCGAGTTTTGCGCGCGAAGTCCCATTCGTGGCGCTGGGTTCTAGACCGAACAATCCGTTACTGAGTGAGGGGAACAGCTCTGGACCATGAGCCTTTGTTTGTTATAGTTTGCTAGCTAGGTGATTATAGAACAGCTCGAAATGCTGCTGCTGGACTATTTAATCCATATCGGTCTAAAAACAGCTGCCTGACTCTTAACCCCGCCTCGGGACGATTATGGTGTTCCAGATCGATGAGTAACAGGTACTCGCTTGGTGGGGCTGTGTTATTAGAATATCTAGTAGTCGGAATACATTAGAGAACAATGCGGTCCATTTTCGAGACTGAATATGAGAAAATAAAGGGAGGAGAAAAGCCCCTCTCCCTTTGCGCTTTACATGCATGCTAGTATTACATACATTCTACAAGAGTAAAGGGGGGACCGAACACATTTCATTAAAAAGCTAGAGAGGATTTGCAACGAGTGATTACCCATGAGCAGAGCGCAAGCTTAGCCCTACGGACGGCCAGGCAGAAAGCACTATGCTCAGCCCATAGCTTCTCCTCCCTGAATATGGTATATTTATGATGGTAGAGACCTTGTGCACAAAGATAGGTTGTTAAAAATCGACTGAGGGGAAGTATCTCGCCTGGAGTCTGAGGATTCCACTGCCAGCAAAACCCAAGGTTGTGCAAGAATAAAATTTGGTGCACAAACTCTCTAGTACATAGGTTTGATTCTCTACCCCTACTAAAGTTCATGTATGGAAAGGGGGGGGAGGCCACCGAAGCTGAGTCCAAGTTGGACATCCGAACACATACCTCACAGGTTTAAATTACCTCTTTCGTATTTTAGAAGTGCCTAGGTTCATTCAGAAGGATACTCACGATGTCGGTAATGAACAGAAATAATCCCCACAAAAAAGCCCCCAAGAGAAGATCCAAGCAAACTCTCGAGGTTGGAGACGTGAATACCCTGCAGCTCATAGTTATGTACCGGTATGCCAGTTTCGAGAGGCCGGCATGCTAACCTGACCAGCTATATATTCCAGGCGATGATTACGGTAAAGTTGGAAAGAGCCCTCGGTAGAAGCTTTTGTATACTTTCGGATCTGCCCCCCCCCCCGGCTGTGTGCGATCGAGTCTCTCGAGTGTAGACCTTGCTACTAGTACATGTCCAACCAAATATTGCCCCTTTCAGTGCACAGTAGTACCCTAGTATGGTGTTCCAGAAAGGAAACTTCAGTAATTGACTCCCCTCCAGCACCAAATCCCTAAAAATGGATGAGTTACGTTCTATCTCTGTGGTAAAGAAAATTACTTTTCTTAGAGGACAGGCGCGAGCCAATACCCGTAGCTCGACTAAAGCCGCAGTCAAGGGTAACTTTAGACCATGTGGAGCTCCTGAGACATGATACCGAGACTTTTGTACCACCACCACCTCCTCCTCCTCCCCCTCTCAAGATATAGGATGGGAGGAAGAGGAGGTCACTTTTAAAAGCTCAGGAGATCAAGGCCGTTTTAGGCGCCCGTGGTCATATACTATCACTCGGTAAGAACGAAATGAAACGCCAAGGGCTGACTCAGGAAAAGATTGCACACAGGTAAGTGAAAACTCTTCGCTTCTCTCCACTCCTCGCTCGCTACTACATCATCAACTAACGGTAAAGACAGGAGTATATATCAACAACAAAAGAATCATATCCTCCCATCCATCCAAATAGGTGTGTCTCCTACTCCCTTGCGAACTCCCAAGCTAGCAAAGGAAAGACAAAGAATCCCATTCTTTAGCCCCCGGGCATCCAACTTTCCGGCCCTCCTTACGGCCTTCGCGCCTTGCCATACATTCTGTCCGGCCTTCCCTACGGCCTTCGCGCCCTTCCGTACATCCGCGCATTCCCGCATTCCGAATGCTTTCCCGAGAAACCACAAAAAACACGCCCGTACATGCCCGGAGCCAAAACGCGCTCCTAACAAAAAAAAAACCAAGCGATCGCGCGAGCATGCCGAGCAGCACCTCGCGATTTCCAACGGGCCGCCCCCGAGACCCTCTCAAAACCCCCTCAGAACTTTGCAGAGTGCATATCTCGGGGCCGAAATGATATCACACAAGTTAGCACTTTAATTCCACCAAGTCACCAAGTCCGATACGCAGGCTATTTCAACGCGCTATCCTAGCAGACTATAGCAACAGAATAACACACTGGTCGTATCACAGAGGGTGAAAGAAAAAGTTCGATGAACCATCTAGCGGAAGTTGGGGCACGATGAAGAACAGATACCCCAACCGTCTACTAAAACATGTCCGGGCTTCTGCCACCCCACCCGCACAGGACCAACGGGAGACAAAGGTGAAAGAAGAACAAGAAATATGATAGTGTCTATTTACCCTCACTAGGACTCAGCCGGGAAAGGGAACAAAGGACGTCAACGTAGTATCTAGGAGTGTAGGGGAATCTTGAGGTTATATCGAGATAGCAGGCTGTTTACATGTTGGACCGGAGGTGATCACTGCTTGAGGGGGGAGGGGGAGTATTACTTGGAGTCTAATAATAAAATTAGATTCACCAAATTAAATTGTAGGGGGAGCGGGAGCCGATCTTTAGTGACTTCTCAGCTATGGTGGCCTAATACGGGCTCGATCAAATAAATGTCTCAGTATAGAGGTGGTAATGAATCTCTCAGCTTGATAGACGACGAATTCGTAGAACCTCTTATATTCCCACCACCACCACGGCCGGCGATAATAATTACTCAATACAATCTCTAGGTCAAGTAAACTTCCAAGATACTATATCATACTCCGATCAATCCCCAAGCTACAGGCTACGAACCACCAACCACATCCCCTGCGAATTTGGGATCTCGCATGGCTTCATTTCCACAAACCTATGCTACCAGAACATTGCCCTACCGGTGCCGTGGATCACTCAACACATACACAGCGCAACGACGTTCCTAAATGGGTAAGCAGACACTGAACCATCATTTCCAAAGCCACCCTAGCGCTCAGGAGCAGTCCCAAGTTAGCAGAAACATTAACACGAATAAAACCCGCCGGAACTTGCGGGTCCCATGCAGCAAATTTACCTCATATCTCAGATATCAAGTACCAGATCTTCCGAACCTGCATGTCACCCAAGCATGGGAAGAAATAAAAGTGCATGCCTCTCCCGCCTAGGAGTATCGAGACGGAAATGAATGAAGTCGTTGCTGTTACTTGCGGATCAACCTAATTGTCGGGAAGGATCATGGCTATATCAAGGCTTATTCTAGTCATGTGAAGTTAGAATATGTCAATGATATGCCCCTTCCACGACGCTGGGGTCCCTTTTATTTCGCTAGTTCGAAATACGTTAATCATCAGGATTCAGGGAGATAAGGCGACGCTTTTGATGTTTGCGTGAACGGTTGCTGGGGGGCTTTTGGTTAAGGACTGTGTTGTGATGTTGTGGGAGCTTTGTTATTGAGCTTCTTGCAAAGGGTTCCCGAGATACCCACGGAGAAGGTGAGTGTCTGGGTAATCATCGGCCGATAGTGGTCTTGTAAAACAGGGGTTAGTTCAAGAATGGATAGACATAAAAACGGGGAAGGTACTCCCCAGAATGAATTCAGTGCCCCTTTTTTCATCATTTCTTCAATAACTCATTGGGCCGAATCCTAGGGACCCAAAGGGAGATTCAGAGCAGATACCTCCCCCGCTCCCTCTTGCACCTGCTATAGCCATCGTTGCTCAAGTGCCCCCCCCCCTCAAGCCCCTACACCGCTCGAATAACCCCAACTTCTGGCGTCCTCACAACGGTGATCGGTCTCCCAGTCCCGGAGCCCTCTACACCACTATCCACCAAGAACACAACCCACATACTCATTGCTCTCGTTCCAGGCAAACACCCTAAGCCCAATAGCTACATCCCATTCGACTTCTTGAACATCACCAACCAGCAGCCGATCCGAGGGAGCTTGGGGGCCAGTGAGTCTGGTCCGCACAATTTCGCCTTTGCCCGGCAGAATCTGAAAACATGCGTGACCCCCAACTGGTGTGTGGAGGGAGGGTCAGCAAGCGAGGCAACTCATGGGGAATTCGAGAAATAGACCAACAAATGCGGGGTAGGCAAGGCAGCAGAATATTGCGGTTTTGTCTGCTGAGACAGACATGGCGGGGGTTGATATGAGGTTGCAGTTTATCACTTATGGAGAGTTGCACTGTGGGAGCTATTCAGCATCCATAATTTATGCAGCCCGAACCGATATAAATGCGGAAAAACAGGGCATAGCACGAATGAGTAAGCATATATATTCAGTAGGAGCTCCCTCATATCCGCAATCGACTCCTTTGGTCGCAACTTATGAGCGATGTGAAGGGGATGGATGATCTTTGGTACCCCCCATCTGTGTGCCATCTCCTCCCCATCCCCCCTTCCCATGTTCACACAGACTAAATATACTACTGCACAGTACTCCCAGGGCCTCCCCCCACACCCCGAAAAAAGGCTGCGAATTCCTCCTCGTATTCGGTGACGGCAACTTCTCCGAAGGCGAATCCTTCCTGACCACAGAATGGTTCTCTCACTCCCCAGGAAGTCCTTAGAGAGGACTCTAGCATGTCCATGCCCGCATTCGACAAAATTCCGGAATCCCGATTATACATCCCTGAAGGCACGCCTGTGCCAGCCAATATCGAAAATCGGAATGTTACAAGCCCTTACGGACAGATTCCCGTGCAGACTTCGTTTAGTCTTCATTCCTCAGAACAAGCGCCGCTGGTAGTCCCAGGGGGCAGCACGGCGAGCCTTAGGGGTCTCGGTGAAAAACGCTACTGTGTCGATTACTATTAAACCCGGCCCATAAGGGAGTTACATTAGTGGGCCCCACCCTTCGTACACCCCTCTCAGGAACATTCGCTAACGCCCCACCAGCACCCTAACCCCGGTGTATGGAACTTCCTCCCTCCCGCCGAGCTCGCATTACAGTGTTCGATGCCCCGGTTGCCGCGATAACATTCGATTATGCCGTGGGTGAATCCGGATAAATTGCCATCGATCTGAGACACTACCTGGAGAATGTCGGTGATGGGGATGTAGTTGTGCCAGAAACTTTTGAAAAAGCCCCTCAATTTCAAGACGTCCCCCCGGGGTAGTAGACGGCGTTGGCCCCGCTGAGGGTTAGCTAGGACATGCTAGGGTTAGGTGATGCGGTACTTGGGAGGTTGTTGAAGGAGAAGCCTTTTGTCGCTGTTGGGCAGTCGTAGGATAGGATATAGATCTGGCCTACAAGTGAATATCTTGCGGTTCGGCTAAAGCTATATAGATTAGAGCTAATCAGAATCCTTGGTTGCCGGGGGGGGGCTTGGTATGAAGACGGTGACACTCTACCAGCTTGCGGAGCAAACTGTCCCTTATATCGCACATTCAATGGAGCTATTATGTCAGCGCACCCCCTAGAGAAACCCCGATCATACCGAGAATGGGTCTTTGAGTGTGCTCATGGCATTAAGTCTCTTTCCAAAAATCTATTTTAGTTACACTCTTCCTGGGTCAATGACTATGATACCTGATAAAGGTATCCGCAAAATTTCATTAAGGAATAATCTACTTGAGCACGGCACCCACCAACAGCCGGAGGAAATGAAGATCTTTCCATGAACAACCCACTAGACCAGACCGGCCCGGGGGGGCAACGGGAATATTACCGAGTGATCCTCCATGACGCCGATTTCTGATTTTTCATAAGCGAACTATGATTGGTCCCCCCTCAATCCCTGACTTCATCAACTACAGCCCCCAAACACACTCTCCCCCGCCAAAAGCCCAAATCATCACCAATTGCCATCGCCCCAATTGCAAAAAAGATGTTACCGACACTTCGCCTTTTTGCCCAAGTCGGCACCCAGCGCCTCGCGCCTTTCTCCACAACCGGAATAACCGGAATTCTCACACACCCGAACCCCCGACCGGCCCTCATCGCTGTCTACAACCACACCTTATCCCTCCTCTCCCGACTGCCGCAACACTCCGTCTATCGCCAGTCCACCGAAAACCTCACAAAGCAGCGCTTGGCAATTGTTGAGTCAGTCAAGCCAGAGGGGTGGGCAGAGTACCAAGTCGCTCTCAAATCCCAACGGCAAGCAAACAGTATCCAGGGAACAAAGGACACAGAGTTCGAATTGAAGGTGGTCGGAAAGCAATTTCTCGGAATGGTGAATAGGGTCACTACGGATAGTTCGACCGTACGGGCTTTCTTGGATAGGGAGGTGGGCCGTTGGGGGCTCAGCCCCGCAGTCGATACTTCGGATGCGTACGCTCGCGATGTGGATGCTCCGGTTGAGCAGAAGGGCCCTTCGCCCGAGGTTCCATTGCTGCCCGAGGAGCCGCCATTGTACGCCGAGCAGGTTGCCGAGTTGGAGGGGAAAATTGGTGCCGGACTTATTGAGGAAGTTCTTGAACAGGGATGGAACGAGTTGAACCTTGTAAAGGAGATGGAGGAGGCGAAGGTTTGGGAGCCGTTGGAGGTTCAACCGGAGGAGGGTCAGTGGGTTGGGTTCGAGCGGACACCGTAATGGGAGGAGATTATAGAGGAGGGAGGGATTCGAGTTCTTTTCGCGTGTACCAAACGTTGACGGCGATTGAGCGGTGTCACTCAGTTGTTCATAATTCCCTGTTTATTTAAAGGAGTCCGCTTTGTTGGTTCGTGCTACGGTAGGGCAGGATGGCTAGGCAATATCACGATGAGCGAACAGAGTCCATCGAAGTCAAATAGCCGCAACCTATCCCAATGCCCATCAGATATCCTCTTCTCAGGGGTAGGTCTAGTTATTCGCAGCTCAAACTCCTAACCCACAGTGTCTTCAGAAGATCGCCTTGACCCACATTTGGCTAAATAAAGGTCTCTATTACTAGTATCATATCTTTGCCAATCGACTATCTTTCACAACACCCGAACAGGGACAGGTGGTAGGGCTGGTTTTTAACACAGCATCACATCATGCACGGGGGAGGGGTTCTCCCGGAGTATGATATGATATGATAGACGGGGATTTACTGTAACCCTAACCCAATGAAGCTCGAAAAAACGCCAAGCCACTCAGTTTGGGGCCAAAACCAACACTACCAACTTCGCTAACTTACTTTCACGTCAACCACAAGCTTTCCTTTCCCACAAGTGCGCCAGCAAACACAACTACCATCCCGTTCTCTTCCCTCCTCTTCCACAAAACCACCAATCATCGCGTCCGTGAAGGAACATTTTTCGACTTAGCTGCAGCCAAACGAATGGTTGAGTCTGATACTCTTCTTAGAGTCCCAGTCTCGCGTCCCGATACCACAATGTCTTCCTCATCACCCACCGCTGACACGGACCCCCTCTCCCTCCTCCGCCATTCAATCTCCCAATCCTCCCCGCCGTCCCTCTCTCATACCCCTAATCCCCCGCCACAAGAAGTCACCCTAGCCTCCGCCTCATACTTGATCTTCCCTTCCGCCGCATTTCCCCTGTGGACAAAAACGCGCTTTCACAAGTCTAGCGGGGAATCCGTCGACCTGCGCTCCATCTATTTCGCTTGGCTTCATCGCGAGGACACGATCCCGGACTACATTACCAAAGCGCAGAACCTGGGCGATGGGGTGGTTACCAATCTCGCGTTCTTGGAGAGATTGGAGTTAGTCACTTGGCTTGAGGGTGGGCAAGAAGAGTCAGATTTTATTAAGCCTTTGGTGTCAGCTGCTGCTTCCGCTTCAGCTAGCACGGATGCTCGTGCTGCCAGCGCTGTGTCTGGCGGCGGAGTAGTGGGTGCGACGGTGGGGCAAGGTTCGCAGAGCGCTCCTGGGGGAAGTGCGAAGATTGGTGGATCGTCGGCGGCGTTGACCGGGAAGGTTCGAGTTACGGATCCGAGATTGTTGGAAATTTATAGCTATGAGAGGGTGTTGTCTAATCGGAATACGTTCCTACGCGGAATTAAACCTACCGTAACAGCTCCCGCTAACTCCCCAAACAAAACAACCGTGAGCTGACAAACAATGCAGGATTTCTCCCACGTCCGCAAGCAAGCCGAAGACTTCATAACCCGGCTCCGCAACCAAAAACCCAGCAGCAGTAATCCCCCCTCCTCAATTCCAGGTCCCCACCACCACCACGCTCAGCAAAAATCCCTTCCGCACCGCTCCGGCCACCCTGCCAGCAGCGACACCTCAGCAGCCTCGGCCCCCAACAAATCCCACAGTAAATCCCGCTCTCGCGATCCCATAATCCTCCTGTCCCCTTCCGCGTCCTCTCTCCTAACAATGGCGAACATAAAAGCCTTTCTGGAAAATGGCACCTTCATCCCCTCCTCCCAACTGCCGGGACCTCATGAGACACTCCATCATATCTCCCGGCTGATTCCAGCAATCCACCCCACTGCCCCCGTGCGCTTCCTGGTCGTGGACAGCATCGAGAAATTCAAGCCGGACTATTGGGACCGCGTGGTTGGGGTGTTTACCACCGGACAGGCGTGGCAATTCAGGGATTACAAATGGAATAATCCCGTGGAGCTATTTAGACAGGTGAGGGGGTTTTATGTCGGCTGGGATGGGGAGATGGTGCCGGACCAGGTGAGGGGGTGGGGTGCCGGCGTAAGGTGTTTGAGTATTGAACGGAATAGGAGATTCAGAGATCGCGAGGTTTGCGAGTCGATTTGGGATGGGATCGAGACGGGGATGAAGGTGAAGTTTGGGAGGTGAGAGCTTGAGGTGGCGGGATCGGAGGGGGGGAAGGAATGTACAGTATCATGGTGGCAGTAGCAGTTCTGGGGAATGGGCATGATTATGTTCTGCCGGATACTAGTAGTAGTGGATCCAGACTCTCCCACCCCCCTATCAACTAGCAACCTCTCTCATCTCTCCCTTTTTATCGTTTTGATACCATCACTGGTAGTTTCTTCCCCACTCTTATTTTTCTTTTCTTTTCTCCCCCCCTTTTCTTTCGTTCCGTCTCTTATCGTCTCGTCTCGTCGCGAATAACTCAAAAACGCATTTCCGGAGTCAAAGGGGTTTGCTTGCATTAGACCATTCTTCACCTTTGGTAAACGCGCGGCACACATTGCGAGCCCGACATTTCCAACTTGACTCGGGTACGCACGGGCCCCGGAATAGACCCATGCGGTGCTCAATACCGGGAGCATGGGTGAGGGGGCGGGGAATTTATATGGTATGGTGCCTTGCACTCAAAAGGTATGCCGTGCCCCATGCAACATGTAACACTCAGCCCTCTAAGAAACTAATACTGTACCCTAAATCCTGTCTTTATAGTAAAACATTAACTGTCGTTTACAGTAAGATTGTAAACAAACAGTATATTAATTTCAATACAGATCAATAACACAGTAATATTATATAAATATTAGTATTATTATAACTCTTAGTTAGAAGTAGTAGTAGTACTAACATGATAGTGAGACCTGTACTTTTTATTTAAAAGGTTTTCATACTCTGCAGATGTATATATAATATGAGTAGGATAAGTTTCCATTATTCAAACTGTTTTTGCATGGTATTTCTAAAGTAAGCTGACAGGAATAGATTTCAAAGCTTAAGGTAGTAATTATTGTAGTGAATCAAAATTGTATTTTCAATTTTGTTGTGTGTAGCACTTTGCAGTCCTCCAAAAATACTCTATAACATTTATTTTGTAGTAAAAGACTAGATAGAAGACAACTAGATAGCTTGCCTTCTCAATAACCTCTTATAGCTCTGGCTTTTGTGCCTTAAAATTGGGCTAAGTAGTGAATAGGGTACAAGTACATTATGTTCAATCTTGCAGGCATGCAGGATTCAGCTTCGATTCTTTTGGATTGCTGGCTGGAATAGAATGCTGTGTTCAAAAGTTTTATCAATTGTGGGAGCAGAGTCCCCTTTCTATAAGCACTAGTTTTAGGCCTTTTGGTATTCCTGATGGAAGAATCATGGACTGTATATAACTTCCATCAGGTATCTACCACCCAAGTATTGTGCATTATTTTCTTGGTTTTACTACCAGGCTCAAGATTTATTTCTGATACTAAAAGGGTATTATTGGTATGCTTGAAATGAGTTTTGGAGTTATTAAAGATGCATAGTGCTTGGTACCCAGGAAATTGTGCCTCAAATATGGGAATTACCTTTTCAGTATCCTGTACTAATAGGCATTGTCCTGTTTACTACATATCTCCTCCAGAAGGTGGAATCACATAAGCATTACCAACTTCTACATATCAAATTGGAGTTCAAAACTCTAAGACATAGAGTCATTTTTCTCATTTCTTCTTGTATAGTGGTGGGTAATCTTAATGAATTTAGAGATAGTATATACTCTTATTTGCATTAAAGGTACTGTAAGAACCCAGCATACATGAGCTGTGGCAGCTAGAACCTACACCTATACAGGTAGCCAGGGGGCGGACTGGTAGGAAATGGCAGGCAAGTAAGTACTTGACCCATGGAGACACGATGGCCCGGGCTCTGAGATGAACAGAATTAGCTGTCTAGGTACTCAGGTACCTGGCTACACCTGGAGTGGTGGTAGTGTACTTAGGGACCTCGGAAGGGGCGGTTACTCAGCTAGGCTGGGTAACTGGAGAAAGGTCAGAAGTGTCTATCCTCGGCAATAGAATAGACAGGGTAACAGGCTAAAGTCATCTTGTCCACGGGACAAGGTTACCCTACCTTCAGGATCAGGTTACCCTGCCATGGGGCTTGGGTTACCCAGTCCAAAGTGCTGAGTTACCCTACCATTCAATACGAAGTCCCCCGGGGAGTTCAGGAAAAATGACTGGAATGTTTGTCTCGTGAAGCCATGCATAATACTGGAATCTGGGGTTCCGAGAGATGCTATTGGGTGAGCTACACAGCTCTGAAGAAGCTGTACTTTGGAGACATTATTCCTATCATACTCCTCCGGCCCCGCCTTGAGGCCTGGACATCATGGGCAAACGGTTGTGTAGTTGTCTGCAGTCTAGCAAAGAGGAATCTTTGGAGACCTGCGTGCAACACCATATACATCGCTGCCATCCGGTCGACCATAAGCTGTTCGCAGAACATAAAAGGGGGCATAGGGTGCAAGGTGGAGTACCACCTCCCAGTTGTTTGGAGTAAAACGGACCAAAGCTGACAGAGTTAACGGGAGTTAACTGTGGGGGTCCCAAAGGTAGTCCCGGGTGGTGCTGGGGCAGCCAGGAGAGTTTCACACCTACCAAGCTTGAAAGTGTCCCCAACACCATAGGCTCTGAAAGGGAAGTGCACAGACACTGAAAGCACGATTCCTACTACAGGTAAGGTGGATCCAAGGTGGTTGTCATGGGTAGCGCCTATTGGACGCCTCTTGGATTACTGTATCCTGCAGAAGACACTGGAAGCCCGAGAATCGTAAATAGCAGATAGATAAACTGCTCATGGTAGCTTCCAGGGTCAAGTAGAGATCAATGCATATGGGAAGGGTGTGGTAGATAGTCGAGTCCATCAGTTGTCTTGACGGTTAGCCACTGGGAAGACGCCAATGCGAAGAAGTTTTCACTCCGTTGGGTAAAATGGAAATGCACCACAGAAACAATAACCATGCAAGGTGAACGCTGACCAGAGTATGTCGGCCCATGTATGCCCGAAGAGTGTGCCAGGAGACATGTCGGGCCACAATTAGCCGAGAAGTGTCTGCTCGAATGGCTGCAGTAAGCTGACAGCCCAGTTTCTAGCATAAGATAGAACTACTTCAATATCTATGTGCGAAATCTCCTGCTCTAACAATCAATCCTCTCGAGAACATAATTGAGTGAAGAGTCAGGCTTAACGATATTAAGTTCTACCATTTACTTTACTCTTACATCTGTGTGAACTTTTGGTGACAAATTTGAACTTTTTCAGTATGGTGGCAACTGTGGGACCCATTTTCCTAGGGGTGCCCCAGTTATGGTATACCATTAAGCGACCTCCTCGCTTAACTCCTCTCCTGATTAATTGTTTTTGACCTTCAGCACTAACCTTGCCTGAATACTGGTAACCTTATCTAGAACAAGTAGTTTAGGGTGGAAAGCGCAATGGCCAGCACCGAACTTTGATCACAAATGGAATCCAATGCAGAGTCAGACCTTGACTTCGATGAGAACACCGCCATCACATTTCGCACATCAGCTTTTTGCCGATATTCACGGTATTGAATGGAATGGCCACCAGTTACTTTTGGATGCCACCCCTATTCAGTTGCATGATAAATGTGTTGATTTTATGATTACAGACCCTTGTGCTGTAGCACTTTTGTTTTTCCAAGACTGCACCCTTGTCTACCACATATGCCCTCCACCAGTGGGAGCTGTCCCCTTTAGCCATTTCTCGCACGAGTTCATTGAACCTGACATCGTCCACAAGGTAGCTAAGTCCCTTATGAAAGCTAACTGAGAAATACAAAACTGGAACAACCAGCAGCAGCAGGTGTTCCATAAACGGATTACTATGGTAGCTGTGGAATGGATGAAAGTGCAGCAGGAGGCATACCTGCGAATCCTGACTGACTAAAAGGCATTGAAGGATTGTATGACCGCGTTGGAAAGGGCCTTTGCAGGAGGGTATAGTATTGATGCTGAGAATGGTGTGCTGATGATAGAGGCTGCACCCCCACTTCCACTGGTCCATACCAAGTCTCAGAATTTCCGGATGGAATTGGCCATAAGGGCTAGCGCTGAACAATGGAGGGCGTACTTAAGCCCTGTAGGTATATGAATGCTAGAAAGCCTCACAGGTGAAGGCTGCAGCTACACCTCTTCCTTCACAAGAGCATCAACAGGTTCTCTATCCATTCTCTGCTCAATTGCTCGTAGTCATTTGGGAAGTCCAGCGACTGGACCAACTGATAGATGTTGTATCAAGGAAAGAATGACAAACCCAAAGGGCGTCATGGCACCAGATACGCCTGACCCTACTCCTTGTCCAACCCCTGCTCCTATCATTTCTCCCACAACACCTTCAGTTCCAACTCATATACCTCCTATAACCGCCCCAAGACCCACAGCTCTACCGATTCCATGGCCTGCCCCTAACACCTTTGCTGCCACAGCCTTCTCACTAGTAGCATCGGTTACCCCTGGGTTCCGACCACTGCGAGAGGCATTACCAGGATTTTTTGAACAGGTACGGTGCCAGGAAGAGTGAGCACCCACGGCCCCATTCAGGGGAACTCTGATCCCTGGACCCGGGATGCCTGCTCACTCTGTCCCTCGGGCACCGCTGATTCCCTCTGACCCCTTAAAACCAGCTCTTCCCTCCATGCTCCCCACGATTACAAGCAGCGAGTCGGACAGCCAATACGAGTTTTGTCTGTCGGGCTGTAAAGCGGAAGAGACACACATGGGGTGGATTCATTACCAGTTCTATGGGTGCAGGAAGGAACAACGGAGACTGGTAAGGCACAGAACAAGGCAGAAGGAAGGAGATGGATGACCAACATGCAGGTATTGTGGGTCATGGAGGCATGCTGGCCCCTCAATGCGACCCCTGAGCTGTCCAGAGGTTCCAGCATTTCTGTGGACAACTTAGGCATCTTCTAACTCAACCTCTCAGAGTGGGTGATGCCCTGTTCCACCACCGGTATAAGCACCATCATGGGCTAACCCCCCCGAGGATGGGAATCAGAATTGCCAGGAGGAACAGCTTGATGGGTACAATAAACCATGGGAACCCTCAGACGGAAATGCCGAAGGTGGTGGAGATGGAAATGTACCACCTGGCAGTCATACCACGGGAGCGGGAGGAGATCCAGGAGACTGCGACCATGACTGAGCTGATAATGATAATGCTGACTCTCTCCCTGATTTAGCCTTCTTTCTTAGCACTTGCAAAGATGGTTGGAGTGATGAGAACAAGCGGTGGTAGGACCGCCAGGCGAAGAAGCTAGCATGGGAATTACAGAGCAGATTGACCTCATGACCATCCTTAAGAGAAAGGAAGCAGAAGCCGGAAAAGCTTAGTAGCATTCCAGCGTTTAAGGGAAAGGTAACCGAACGCGCCAGCCTCCTGACGCTGATGGAGGTTAAGCTCAAGTATTTTGCTGGGTGCAGGTTGACCGATACGGATAAGGTAACTATGGTGATGCCCCTTCTAGAAGACTCCATCAGGGCAGGGCATCTAGGGTTGCACTCCCACATCAATAAGGAGGCAGCCAAGCATACTGGAGTTCCTGTCAACAATAGCAACCCTTGGAGTACGTGGAAAAGATTCCGGGAATGGCTTGAACGGAGTATTGGTGGTAACCAAGTGGAACGAGACCGATCCCTTCTCGTGTAGAGAGACCTGGTGATGAAGCCACATCACATTAATAAGTACCTAGGCAGGACAATTGACTACATGTATAAGCTTGGCTATACAGACCTAGTGCAGGTATGAGATAAGGTACGTTTGGGTATTACCCAAGAGGTTCGGAACACATGGGCACTTAAGGAGCCCCACTCAATTGACATCAATGACTGCCTTGATCTTTGGCCGAAAGTTGTACATACACTGGAAGACAACCACCGGTTCAGTAACTGGGTTATCCACCCAGTCCAACAGTCTCAGGCAATGGATAAGAAGGATGATAGGTCATCGACTTCTCGATAGTTCAAAAAGAAGGGAAAAGGTTTGCGCAGACAGGACCAGAGGCCTGCCAAACCTACTAACTTCAATGTAAGGAAACAGGCAAAAGCCGGAGACTTCTGAGTATGCAATAGTGCATAAGGAAATCCCGTCAACTTTGACTCAACGTCAGAGAAAGCACAACCAGTGCACCAAGTATGGACAAACAGGTCACTTCTGGAGAAAGTGTACTGCAGTGTTCCCAGTCATTTGTTTATCAAAACAGGCTTGTCTGTTGAAATGGTTAGCCGCAGTAAGCGATCCCATGGGTACAGACAAGTGGCTAGAGCATATTGAAGCGCCACCTCCGGCTTCCTCGTCAAAGATACTTGAAGTCAAACAGGCATCACCTCAGATTATGGAGGTCGATACTGACGGCTCGGAATAGGGACGAACCTATTCTGCTTAAGGTATAATCTTACTAACCTGTATCCATAGACCCATGAGGGATAGATGGAAAGGAGCCCTGTAAGTGGTATCAGGGATGGGTACGTACCTGTCTACTGCATAAACAAGTCTGATACTAACTACACCCAGGGGGTGTGGACAGATAGAGGTTGTAGGCTGTGCACAGTGGGATGGGCTATCTTTTGTTTGTTTGGTTTCTGGTTATTTCCTTTGTTCCAGTTATATATATTTCGTTCAAGATTTCCTTAGCTGAAGGGGAAAGTCAGTGGACTTTATTTCAGTTGATGCTGGGTGAGGTCTTACTGGAGTAGACACTCGACATTGGGGAAGCAAGGATGCTTCACTTGGAACCGGTCCAAAGCTGGACCTCTACCCAGTTCGGGGAAGATTGTTATGTTTAGTACAAGTGGAATTGGTTCAGGCTGGACTTGATCAAATAAACAGAGCTATTTCCAAGTTTACCTGAGGAGGGTTTAGTACCCGAAATCAAGCTGGTATGATAGAAAACACCTTAGCCATTAATAAGACGAATCCTAATCCCTTAACATTTACTGACCCATTGTGGCTACTCTTGTGTTGAAAGGCAAGAGACTAAAAACTTTGCTAAGCCAAGATAACTAAGTCCCTAAGACAAGTGAAGAGGCAGAAGCGTGACAACTTGCCTCATCATACCAAGTCTATCCACCTGTGAGTGAAGTTAGACTGGAAGATTGGAGTGAGACAGATAAGCGCAGAAGTGCTCCTGCTACTCGATAGTGGAGCTACTGGGCCCGTGCTCAGTAGCAGATGGGTTAAGCAGACTCAGACAGCTCGTGTAAGATGAAAGATACATGTACCAATACGCGATGCAAGCAGTAATCACATTCCTTGGTCAGGTCAGCACGATACCAAATCATTGGAAATGAGAATAGGTGACCACCATAATGAGATGTGTTTTGAAGTCGCAGATATGCCCAACACCAAGGTGGATGGGTACCTATCTATGGCCTAGTTGAAGGACCATAACCCCAACATAGATTGGAAGACAGGATCACTAACCTGGTGCTCAGAATTTTGTAAGGCTAACTCCATAGCAGAGCATGGGCGGTTAGTGTTTATGACTGATGAAGAGTTATTAGCTGAAGACTCTAGTAATGTGTACCTGTTGGGAATTGTACAATTCTCCGATGAGGAAGGTGCCGACATTATGGTTAAGCTACTCCCTGAGTATAAGGACTATGGGGATATCTTCAGCCAAGAACAGATTGAGACATTGCTAGAGCACTCGAAGTATGACCACACAATCGAGTTCCAACGTGAGACTCAACCTCCATTTAGGCCTATCTATCCATTATCGGAAAAGGAGCTTAAGGCACTTCGCAAATATCTCAATAAAATGCTACGAATGGGAAAGCTACAGCGATCAAGTTCCTCAGCAGCAGCCCCTATCCTCCTTGTGCCAAAACCAGATGGTACATTAAGGTTGGTAACAGATTACTGAGGGCTGAACAAAATCATGGTTAAGAGCAAGTATCCTCTACCATTCCTAAATGAACTGAAAGATAGGCTAGGAAAAGCCATTATGTTCACCAAGTTGGACTTGAAGAACGGTTACTACCTTCTGAGAATGGCAGAAGGTGAGGAATGGAAGATGGCCTTCTGGTGTAGATATGGACTATATGAATACATGGTTATGCCATTTGGGTTATGTAATATCCCGGCAACTTTCCAGAGCATTATAAAGAAGGTCTTCTGGGATCCCATGAATGAAGGTGTCATTGTGTACATGGATGACATCCTGACCCACTCCGAAACCATGGAAGAGCATGTAGCGATAGTGAGACGTGTGATAGAGAAATTGCGGAAAGCTAGACAATATATAAGGATGACGAAGTCCAGTTTCCACCAATGGGAGGTTGGATTCCTCATATACAAGATCTCTGATATGGGGGTCGTGATGTTGTCAGGAAAGGTGCAAACAATCAGAGATTTGGCACCTCACACATGTGTTGTCGACGTTCAAAGGTTTATGGGCTTTACTACCTTCTATCGTTGGTTTATAGAGGGTTTCAGCAAGATAGCGAAACCCCTTACGGACTTGACAAAGAAGGATGTCCCATGGGAATGGACACCTGCTTGTATGCAGGCCTACAACCATTTGAAGATGGCGTTTACGTCCAAACCTATGCTAGCACATTTTGACCCTGGATGGCCAACCTGGCTGGAAACCAACACTAGTGACTTTGCTTTAGGAGCCGTCCTTTCCCAGCTCTGTAAAGATGAGAGATGGCATCCAGTAGACTATCATAGTGGGAAGTTTTACTCACTAGAGAGTAATTGTAACCGGTACGGGTACTAGGTTGTTTTATGTTTGGTTTCACAGTATCGCTTGATACTTGTATTGTTTCGTGTACTATCGGTTGATACACACATTGTTTTCTGTTTGGTTTCACAGTATCATTTGATACTTTTATTGTTTTGTGTGCTATCAGTTGATACACGCAAGGTTTGGGAATATCGCGCATACTGGAGATGAGTGATATGCCGTATTTAAAGACCGCTGATTTCTGCAGTGGAAAGAGCAAACTTCAATGGACAGTATTCTTAATATACTTGGTTGAACGGTTATTTCATTGGTCTCCTATTATACCCTCTTTGAAGCCTTCTCTAGTTACCAGTGCTCACTTCTTATTGATCGAGATGCCACCTGCTTCTATTGTACCGCTACCTGACTAGGGCCTGACCCGAACAGGTTACATTTTTTTAACCTCAGCAAGAGGTTAGAAACATGCCGGGACCTGGTCTGATCAACCTACGAAGCGTCCAACAACGAAGCTAGCAGTGGAGAGTGGCAGAACCAAGAGGGGTTCGGCTCCGCCAATATGACACAATTGTGTCACTGGAGACTTGAGCTGGGAAGCAGGTCCCACGACAAAGCCTTCCTGAGAAAAGGAAACCCATGAAACTGAAAGGGCCAAAGAGCGACTTCTCAATTGACGAAGCGGAAAGAGAACTAGCGCGAGACTTGGCCAAGCAGACCTTTAGCGAATCGACTGACGTATTAGTAACGGCAGCAACCAGCCTTCCTGGGCGATTTCCCCCCAGCCCCAGTAAAGGAAAGGGACCAGCACAACCATCAAAGAAAGACAGCGTACCCGTCAACACCCCTAAGAAGGAAGACAACGACGAAGAAGCATCAGATCACTCGGTAGTAAAGCAACCACCAGACGAATTCCCAAGCGACTCTCCAGAAATCTTGTCAGACGACAGCTCCCGTAACGAAGTGTCTGAACACAATATGTCCGACGGTGAATCCGCCGGGCTGGGCGAGCAGGACCTAAAATCAAACTTCCACTGCCACCCTCGTTCTCGGGCGAGAAGGACGATTTAAAACCTGAAGCATTTAACCGATGGGTAATAACCACTTCTCGATACCTGGCCCTGCACAGAGTGGAAAAAACCACAGAAGGAGGTGGAGTGTACTTTGGAAGCTTCTGTACTGGAAAAGCAGAGGAAGCATACTACCAAGCAAGGAACAACTATGAGAGTGGGGAAAGAAATCTGTGGAAAGACGCTGATAAAATACCTCGGAGAGAGATTCCAATGCTCGCGAAACACCCAAGAACTGTACAAAAGGGTCAAAGATATCCAGCAAGTACGAAATGGCAAAACAGAAAGAATAACCTTGGTCGCGACGGATCTCTTAATGTATCATGGACGATTGCCTACCGGGACGGTATCGCATTACACGTTGCGATAAAGACTCTACGAAGCAATGTACCCCAGACTGAACTAGGAGGTAGAACCCGTGGAAGAAGAAGGGGGCTCCGTTGACAAGATAGTCAAACGGGCCGAATGAAAGAACGCTATCCTGTATGAAACCGGAGTTTACCGAACTTACATACCGCAGCAGAAGAACAGAAAAGGATCATCATCGCAGGACAGTGCAAAAAAGGATAAACAATACTGCAAAGATCCGAAACACAAGAAAGATAAAAAGCAGAAACGACGCGATGAAGGCACATGTTTCGAATGCGGGGAAAAGGGGCAATATGCAAGGGACTGCTATGGCAAAAAGGGAAAAGGAAAATCAACTAAGCGAGAAACAAGTACGAACCACATGGAGGCAAGCGAATATAATGAAGTGGAAATTAACTTGGTGGAAATGGAAAGCCTCCGAATGCAACCAACGCTGGCAAGCAGGCCCCGTACGCTCTTGAAGGAACAATTCACATAGAAGGCCACCCAGCAAAGGTACTATTCGACACGGGAACAATCGGCTGCGACACAATTAGTGCCACCTTTATCTCTACCCTTGGCATCCCTACGGAGCCTCTACCCCAACCGACAACAGTCAATATGGCCATGAAAGGCTCCCGCTCCTCAAGCCACAAAAGGCATGATCTGACAGTGGGAAGCGGAAAAAAGAAAGAGACAAATCAGGAGATGTTGATAGGAAACCTCTCGAAATACGACGCCCATATAGGAATGCGATTCCTAAAAGGACATAATGCTCTTATCAGGTGTGGGGATACAGCAGTGGAATTTCCCAATGACAAACTGTGTGTGCTATGTAAACCAACAAGCGGGGAATTCCAAGCCGCTGTGTTAGCCACCACCACAACAACTTTGTTGGAAGAATACAAGGATGTATTCCCAGACAAGGTTCCTGAAACGGTACCCCCTGTGCGTAAGACTAGCCACCACATTTGGCTAAAAGATTCAACCGACCTATGAAACCAACCAACATACTCGATCCCAGAAGCCTACAAGTAGAAACTCATGAACTGGATAAACGAGAAATTACCAGCGGGAGTTATCGTACGACAGGAAGTTCCTGGAGGGGCACCTCTGTTTGTACAACCCAAGTCAGAAGGAAGAATCGGCCTCCTGGTTGACCTGAAAATCGGAAAGAACAACACGATCATGGATAGTCTATCGATTCCAAACCAACAGCAGATCCTTAACTGAATAGGACAAGTGAAATTCAGGACCAAGATTGATCTAAGTGAGGCATACTTCCAAGCACGAGTGGAGAAAGACAGCGTTAAGCTCAATTCATTTAGAACCCACTTTGGAGGATTTGGCAGCAAAGTAATATGCCAAGGAGACATGAATCCATCTGCAACCTTTATACGGATAATGGAAGACCTCCTAGGCGAATTTCTACATCATTTTGTCCGTGTATACATTGATGATATTCCCATATTCTCAGAGACGTCAGGAGAACACAAGAAACACATACGCCAGGTATGTGATCGACTCAGAAAGGCAAAATTCTATGCAAGCAGGAAGAAAACGGGACTATTCGCAGATAAGCTGGAAGTACTAGGACACATAGTGGATAACAAGAGGATCCATGCCTCTCCCCAGAAACTATCAAGTATTGCAGGCTGGGAAACACCGTGTAACAAGAAGGAATTGCAATGCTTTCTAGGAATAGTGAACTATGTGGCTCAGTTCCTCCCACACCATGCTACCTTGATGGCACCGCTAACAGATCTGACAGGAAATATGGAATTCATATGCACGACCACCCATCAGACTGCATTCGAGATGGTAAAAAAGCGAATCATCAATCACAAAGTCTTGCGAGCAATAGACATACGAAGCAAGGAACCAATTTGGCTAATTATGGATGCCTTAGATTGAGGAATTGGAGCGTGGGTGGGAAAGGGACCCACATATGAGACGGCTCGACCAGCCGCGTTACACAGCAGGAAGTTCACCAATGCACAGATGAATTATGGAACTACGGATAAGGAGGCCTTAGCAATGGTGGAAGCGCTTAATCGGTTCCACAAGGTACTAATAGGAAATTACTTTACAACATTTATAGACCACCAACCCTTAACACACCTACAAACTGGAAAGAACCCACGCAGGAAGCAAGTTAGATGGCTAAGTGTCTAGGGAAAATACGACGCGAAGATAGTCTACGCACCAGGAAGTGCGAACTATTTAGCTGATGCCCTTTCCCGGATATATGAGGGAGGATGAGACTTGAATCCACTCTATGTCCATGATCATACAAAAGAAGCAAATGACATCTCGGATAACACAGTCTATGAGCAAGAATCAAACATGATGGAACCTGAAGGGGATATCTCCCCTACCTCCCCTCCTTACTCATACATTGAGTACCCTAATGAGGCTCCTGTACCCTCTGACAGCCCTTGCTCAATGACCGCAGGAAATGATTGGGGCGACCAGTGTACCCTGCGAAAAATGCCACCCGAAGAACTCCAACACAGAACGTTACACTCCTCGTATTGTTATGTGGATCATTGCCCATATCATCAGACTGAGATCGAATTCACAAACAACAACCCTACACGAAAGAGGAACCCAACCCTTCACAATTTTAGTGAAGGACCATGCCCCCCAAGTACAGACATTGACCCGAGCCCTCTGGAGTGCCCCGAAATCAATGACTGGGAATGGGAACAAACGATCGGCGTAAGAACAGATAGTGCAGGGGGAAGGGCCGTCCACCCTTGCCCGGCTAACGCCTAGGTCTTATGCAATCCCGGCGCTGCTAAACCCGAAAGCCCCAGTTTTCTATATGCCACAACTGGGTAGTCCGCCACTGGTTGAATGAGGGGAACCAATAGAGGACATTACCTATGAGATAATAGCAGGATTCCGGATGCCAGGACATGATAGCCCACCACCTATTACACGCGCAGAACGACTAGAAAGTCTAACAAATGAAACGATAGTTTCAGTTGTACCCCCAACAATGAGTGAATATCGACGAGGACTTTGCAATGTCTTGGAAAACAGAGAGGAGGAAGACCTACCTGTAACGACCCAGCATACGTGAGCTATGGCAGCCGGAACCTACACCCATACAGGTAGCCCGGAGGCGAACTGGTAGGAACCGGCAGGCAAGTGAGTACTTGACCTACGGAGACCCGATGGCCCGGGCTCCGAGATGAGCAGACTTAGTGGACACAAGTATTTAGGTACATGGCTACGCCCAAGGTTGGTGTCAGCGTACTTAGGGACCTATGAAGGGCCAATACACAGCTAGGCTGGGTAACTAGAGAAAGGCCGAGTGTGTCTATCCCCGGAAGTGGGATAGATAGGGTAACAGGAGAAAATCCACTTGTCCACCGGACAAGATTACCCTACCCTCAGAACAGGGTTACCCTGCCTTGAGGCTTGGATTACCCTGTTCAAGGACCTGAGTTACCCTACCTGCCAATACGAAGTCCCTCGGGGAGTTTGGGAAAAATGACTGGAATGTTTGTCACACGAAGCCATGCATAATACTGGAATCTGGGGTTCCGGGAGATGCTATTGGGCGAGCTACGCAGCTACGGAGAAGCTGTAAATTGAAGACATTATTCCTATCATGCCCCTCCGGCCCCGCCTTGAGGCCCGGACGTCATGGGCAAACGGTTGAGTAGTTGTGTGCAGTCTACCAAAGGAGGATCTTTGGAGACCCGCTTGCAACACCGTATACGTTGCTGCCGTCCGGTCGACCGTAAGCTGTTCGCAGGATATATAAGGGGGCATAGGGTGGAAGGTGGAGTACCTCCTCCAAGTTGTTCGGAGTAAAACGGACCAAAACTGACGGAGTTAACGGGAGTTAACCGTGGGGGTCCCGAAGGTAGTCCCGGGTGGTGCCGGGACGACTGGGAACGTTTTGCACCTACCACGCCCAAGGATGTCCCCAACGCCATAGGCTCTGAGAGGGAAGTGCAGAGACACTAAAAGCATGATTCCTACCGCAGGTAAGGTGTATCCGAGGTAGTGGTCATGGGTAGCGCCCATTGGATCACTCCTGGACCACCGTACCCTGCGGAAGACACCGGAAGCCCGAGACTCGTAAATAGTAGATAGATAAACCGCTCACGGTAGCTTCCGGCGTCAAGAAGAAATCAACGCGCATGGGAAGGGTGTCATAGATAGTCTAGTTCAGCAAGGGGTCTTGACAGTTAGCCACTGGCAAGTCCCCGATGCGCAGAGGTTTTCACTCCGGCGGGCAGAATGGAAATGCGCCGCAGAAACGATATGCACATATGGTGAACGCCGACTAGAGCGGGTCGACACATACATGCCCGAAGGGGGTGTCAGGAGACGTGTCGGACCGCCCTTAGCGGAGAAGGGTGTGCTCGAATAGTTGGAGTAAACTGATGGGGGAGTTTCTGGCATAAGATAAAACTACCTGAAAGTCTATGCGAGAACTCTCCTACTCCAACAATCAATCCTCTCGAGACCTTAATTGAGTGAAGCGTCAGGCTTAACGATATTAAGTTTTACCGTCTACTTTACTCTTACATCTGTGTGAACTTTTGGCGATAAGTTTGAAGTTGTTTGGTGCGGTCGCAACCTTGGGATCCATCTTCCTAGGGGTGCCCCCGTTACAGTATATCGTTAAGCGAGCTCCTCGCTTAACTCCTCTCCTGATTAATTGTTTTTCGACCTTCGGCACTGACCTTGCGTGAATACTGGTAACCTTGTCTCGAACAAGTAGCCCAGGGTGGAAAGCGCAATGGCTAGTATCGAACGTCGACCTAGAATGGAATCCAACTCGGATTCAGACCTTGACCTTGACGAGAACTCCGCCAACACATTTCGTGCTTCGGTGTTCGCGGACGTCCGCGGTATTGAATGGGACGGTCACCAATTGCTCCTGGAGGCCGCCCCTATTCAACTACCTGATGAATGTGTTGATCTTATGATTACAGACCCTCGCGCTGCGGCGCTTTCGTTCTTCCAAGACGCCGCCCTCGTCCACAACATGCTCCCTCCTCCACCGCAAGGAGTACCCTTTAGCGAGTTCTCCCGCGAGTTCGTCGAACCTTACATCGTCCGGGAGGTATCCAAGTCGATTGAGGATGCGAAGCGGGAACTGAAGAACTGGAATGCCCAGCAGCAGCAGGTGTTCCGTAAACAGATTACTACGGCAGCGGTGGAATGGATGAAGGTACAGCAGGAGGCATACCTGCGAATGTTAAGAGACCAGAAGGCATTGAAGGATCGTATGGCAGCGCTGGAAAGGGCCTTCGCGGGAGGTTATAGTATTGATGCTGAGAATGACGTACTGATGATAGAGGCGGCGCCCCCACTCCCACTTGTCCACACGAAGCTGGAGAACTTCGGGATGGAACTGGCTATGAGAGCCCGGGATGAACAGTGGAGGGCGTACCTAAGCCCCGTGGGCATACGGATGTTGGAAAGCCTCAAGGGGGAAGGATACAGTTATACCTCGTCCTTCACAAGAGCATCAACAGGCTCGCTGTCTGTCCCCTCCTCGATCGCCCGCAGTCGTTCAGGAAGTCCGGCGATTGGACCAACCGATGGGCGTCGGGTTAAGAAAAGGACGTCCAAGCCAAAGGGTATCACAGCACCAGATACACCTGACCCTACTCCTCGGCCGACCCCCGCTCCCATTAACCCCCCTGCAACACCGTCGGTTGCAACTCCCGTACCTCCTATTGCTGCCCCAAGACCCACACCTTTACCAGTTTCATTGCCCCCTCCTGATACCTTCCCTGTCGCAGCTTTCCCGCCAACAGTATCGGCTACCCCAGGGTACCGACCGCTGCGTGCGGCTTCACCTGGATTCTTTGAACAGGTCAGGCGCCAGGAAGAGCGAGCACCCATGGCTCCATCACGAGGGACTCCGATCCCCGGACCTGGGACACCCGCTCGTTCCGTTCCTTGGGCACCCGTGATTCCTTCTGCCCCCTCAAAACCAACTCTTCCCTCCATCCTCCCCACGATCACTAGTGGTGAGTCGGACAGCCAAGACGAGTACTGTCTGTCGGGCTGCAAGTCGGAAGAAACCCGTATGGGGTGGATTCATTACCACACGTACGGGTGCAGGAAGGGACCACGGACCCCGGTAAGGCACCGAAGAAGACAGAAGGAGGGAGACGGACGACCAACATGTGGGTACTGTGGGTCATGGAGACACGCGGGGCCCCCAATGCAACCTTTGAGTTGTCCAGAGCTTCAGTCGTTTCTGGCGATGACTCAGGCGGCTCCGAACCCAACTCCTGAGAGTGGGCAACGACCTGTTCCACCACCGGCATCAGTACCATCAGGGGCTAACCCCCCCGAGGATGGGAATCAGGATGGCCAGGAGGAAAGGTTTGATGGGTATGATAGACCCCGCGAGACCCCAGGTGGAAATACCGGGGGTAGTGGAGGTGGAAATGGACCACCTGTCGGTGGTACTACGGGAGCAGGTGGAGATCCTGGGGACTCTGACCATGATAGCTCGGATGATGATGATGCCGATTCTCTCCCCGACTTGACCCCTTTTCTCGGCGCTCGCAAGGATGACTGGAGCGACGAGAAGAAACGACGGTGGGACCGCCGTGCTAAGAAGCTGTCAAGGGAACTACGGAGCAGGGCGACTGCATGACCATCATCTAGACAACGGCAGAAGAAGCCGGAAAAGCTGAGCGGCATTCCGGCGTTTAAGGGAAAGGTCACCGAACTCGCCAGCTTCTTGACGCTGGTAGAGGTTAAGTTCGAGTACTTTGCTGGGTGCAGGTTGACCGATATGGACAAGGTAAACCTGGTGATCCCCCTTCTAGAAGATACTGCCCGAACATGGTATCTTGGGCTGCACTCCCACATCAATAAGGAGGCAGCCAAGCGTACCGGAGTTCCAGTTAATAACAGTAACCCGTTAAGAACGTGGAAAGGATTCCGGGAACGGCTTGAACGGAGTTTCGGCGGTGACCAAGCGGAACGAGACCGATCCCTCCTTGAGTGGCGAGACCTAGTGATGAAGCCACATCACATCGATGAGTACCTGGACAAGATAATTGACTATATGTATAAGCTTAGCTATACAGACCCTGTGCAGGTACGAGATAAGGTACGGTCGGGCATTACTCAAGAAGTGAGGAACGCGTGGGCACTGAAGGAGCCCCATCCCACCGACTTGAACGACTACCTTGATCTTCTTCGGAAGGTTGGACACACACTGGAAGACAACACCCGGTTCAGCAACCGAGTTATCCACCCTGTCCAACGGTCTCAACCAACGGACAAGAAGGAGGATAGGTCCTCAACTTCCGGAAGGTTTAAAAAGAAGGATAAAGGTTCGGGCAGACAGAACCAGCGGTCTGCCAAACCTACTAATTTCAATGCGGGGAAACAGGCAAAGCCGGGGACTTCTGAGTATGCCCTGGCGCATAAGGAAATCCCGTCGACTTTGACCGAACGTCGGAGAAAGCACAACCAGTGCACCAAGTGTGGACAAACGGGTCACTTTTGGAGAAAGTGCACCGCGACGTCCCCAGTCGTTAGTTCGTCCAAACAGGCTCGTGGGTTGAAACGGTCAGCCCCGGTAAGCGAGCCCTCAGGTACGGACAAGCGACTAAAGCGCATTGAAGCGCCACCTCCGGCTACCTCGTCAAAGATACTTGAAGTCCGACAGGCATCACCTCAGATTATGGAGGTTGATACTGACGGCTCAGAATAGGTAAGACCCCATTCTGCGAAAGGTATAACCTTAATAACCTGTATCCATAGACCCCTGCGGGATGGATGAAAAGGAGCCCCGGAAGTGGCTTCTGGGATGGGTAAGTACCCCTCTACTGCATGAACGACCCTGATGCTGACTACACCCAGGTGGTGTGGGCAGATAGATGTTGAAGGCCGTGTGCGGTGGACAGGGTGATCTCTCCTTTGTGGGTTTTCAGGTTATTTCCTTTGTTCTAGTTATTTGTATTTCTTTCAGGATTTCTTTACTGGGACGGACAAGTCATAGGATATTATTTTCGGTTGAGGCTGGGAGAGATCTCGCTCGCGGAGACGCTTGACATTGGGGAAGCAAGGTTGCTTCACTTGGAACCGGTCCAACAGCGGACTTCTACCCACCTCGGGAAAATTTGTTATGTACAAGCGGGATTAGTTCAGGCTGGACTTGATTGAATAAACGATACTATGTTCAAGTTTACCTGAGGAGGGTTCAGTACCCGAAATCATGCTGGCGTGATAGTAAACACCCTAGCTATTGATAAAACGAATCCCAATCCCTTAACGTTTACCGACCCGTTGTGGCCGCTCTTGTGTCGAAAGGCAAGAGATCAGAATTAGTAAACCAAGATGACTAAGTCCCTAAGACAAGTGAAGAGGCAGAAGCGTGATAACTTGCCTCGCCATACCAAGTCTATCCACCTGAGGGTAAAGCTAGACTGGAAGATTGGAGCTAGACAGGTAAGCGCTGAGGCGCTCCTGCTACTCGATAGTGGAGCTACTGGGCCAGTGCTTAGTAGCCGATGGGTTAAACAAACGCAGGCACCATGTGTCCGACGAAAGGTACATGTGCCGATAAGCGACGCAAGCGGTAATCACATTCCGGGGTCAGGTCTGCACTATACCAAATCATTGGACATGAGAATAGGCGACCACCATAACGAAATGCGCTTTGAAGTCGCGGACATGCCCGACACCAAGGTGGACGGGTACCTACCTATGTCTTGGTTGAAGGACCATAATCCCGACATAGATTGGAAAACAGGATCACTAACCTGGCGCTCAGATTTCTGCAAGGCTAATTGCCTGGCAGAGCAGGGGCGGTTAGTGTTCATGACCGATGAAGAGTTGCTAGCTGAAGACCCTAGTAATGTGTACCTGTTGGGAATTGTACAATTCTCCGATGAGGAAGGTGCTGACATTACCGTCAAGCTACTCCCTGAGTATAAGGACTACGGGGACATCTTCAGTCAAGAACGGATTGAGGCATTGCCGGAGCACTCAAAGTATGACCATACGATCGAGTTGCTACCCGGGACTCAACCTCCGTTTGGGCCTATCTATCCGTTATCGGAAAAGGAGCTTAAGGCACTCCGGGAATATCTCAATGACATGCTGCGAACGGGGAAGCTACGGCGATCCAGTTCCTCAGCAGCAGCCCCTATCCTCTTTGTGCCAAAACCAGATGGTACATTAAGACTGGTAATAGATTACCGAGGGCTGAACAAAATCACGGTGAAGAGCAAGTACCCTCTACCGCTGATGAATGAACTGCGAGATAGGTTAGGAAAAGCCGTTGTGTTCACTAAGTTGGACTTGAAAAACGGCTACTATCTTCTGAGGATGGCAGAAGGTGAGGAATGGAAGACGGCCTTCCGGTGCAGATATGGACTGTATGAATACACGGTCATGCCGTTTGGGTTATGTAATGCCCCGGCAACTTTCCAGAGCATGATAAATGAGGTCTTTCGAGATCTCATGGATGAAGGAGTCATCGCGTATATGGATGACATCCTGATCTACTCCGAAACTATGGAAGAGCACGTCGCGATGGTAAGGCGTGTAATGGAGAAATTGCGGAAAGCTAGACTATGTGTAAGTATGAAGAAGTCCAGTTTCCACCAACGGGAGGTTGAATTCCTCGGATATAGGATCTCCGATATGGGGATCTCTATGTTGTCGGAAAAGGTGCAGACAATCAAAGACTGGGCACCTCCGACATGCGTCGTCGACGTTCAAAGCTTTATGGGCTTTGCCAACTTCTATCGTCGGTTCATAGAAGGGTTCAGCAAGATAGCGAAACCCCTCACGGACTTGACAAAGAAGGATGTCCGATGGGAATGGACACCTGCATGTGAGCAGGCCTTCAATCATTTAAAGGAAGCGTTCACGTCCAAACCTATCCTAGCACATTTTGACCCTGAACGGCCAACACGGCTAGAAACCGACGCTAGTGACTTTGCATTAGGAGCCGTTCTCTCCCAGTTATGTGAGGATGAGAGATGGCATCCGGTGGCCTACCATAGTAGGAAGTTTCACCCAGCAGAGATTAATTATGATGTCCATGACAAGGAAATGACAGCCATCGTGGCGGCGTTCAAGGAATGGGATCATTTGCTACGCTCGGTAACGGACCAGTTGGTGATCTATACGGATCATAAGAACTTGGAGTACTTCAATAGTACCAAGGTCCTTAACCGAAGGCAGCACCGCTGGGCTGAATTCCTGCAACCATTTAACTTCAAGGTGGTTTACCGAGAAGGACGGTTGAATGAGAAGGCGGATGCTTTGTCGCGGCGTAGGGACTACCGCCCTGAAGGGGGGAGTGATTTTCCGCCACAGTCGTTTTTTCGCCCCGGACAGTGGGTCGGGAGCCAGGAACGGGACATCTTGCGACCACAGGTGTTGCAAGTGTGCCAGGGATTTCGGCTCAAGTCGTCCTTTTTGGATCAGTTGCGGGTAGCGATAAGCGAAGACCAGGAGTACTTAAGGATCCTGAAGGCAACAGCTGCAGGTGACAAAGAGGTCGACCGACATTTCACGACGGAAAAGGGCTTACTCCTGTACAAGAACAGGTGGTATGTTCCCAAGGGTCAGAATCTGAAGCAGACAATCATGAAGGCAGAACATGACTCCCGAATCGCGGGACACTTCGGGACTTACAAAACCATTGGCAGGGTGAGGGCTAACTTCTACTGGCCTAAGATGGATGAGCACATCACTGACTATGTGCGGACATGTGATGCATGCCAAAGAAATAAATCCATCAGGCACAAGAAGTTCGGGCTGCTGGAACCTATCGATGTTCCTATGCGGCCTTGGACAGCAATTTCAATGGATTTCATTGTCGCGCTGCCAGAGTCCGAAGGGTATACCAAGATCTGGGTCATAGTAGACAGGTTTTCGAAAATGGCCCATTTCATACCCCTGACCACTGAGGTACCTATCAAGGAGCTTGCCTTGATATTCCTGAAGGAGGTTTGGCGCCTTCATGGACTGCCAGAGTCAATCATCTCCGACCGAGATAGCCGATTCACATCCAAGTTCTGGATGAGTCTGATGCACTTGCTGCAAGTGAAACTAAACGTTTCGACTGCATTCCACCCAGAGACTGATGGGCAAACCGAGAGGGTTAATCAGACACTGGAGCAGTACTTGCGTAGTTACTGTTCCTATCAACAGGATGACTGGGTCTCGCTGCTACCCCTTGCGGAGTATGCGTATAACACCTCAACATCAGAATCCACCAGGTTGTCACCATTTGAGATCAATTATGGGTTCAACCCACGGACAAACTGGTCGGGTGTTGTGTCTGACAACCAAGGGATACACCCAAGTAGTGAACTCTTGGTTAAGGAATGGGAAGGAACCTGGCAACAGATTCGAGAAACGATTCAACGGGCACAGGAAAGGCAGCGGAAATGGCATGACCAGAAACGGCTGCCATCCCCGGACTATGTTACCTTGGAAGATGTGGCTGCTGGGCGGGCTAAGAAAGCGGACCGCGTGATGTTGAACCGGAAGAACATCCGCACCAAGCGTCCCATGGAGAAGCTGGACCACCGGATGTTTGGCCCTTTCGTGGTCAAACGTCGGGTGGGTACCCGAGCATACGAACTCCAATTGCCCACCCGATGGAGCATCCACCCGGTTTTCAATGTCACGCTGCTGGAACCCTATCGCGAGGATCCGGAATCGGGTAGGATCAAGGAGATCCCTACCCCAGAGCTCGTGGACAATGAGCCCAGTTACGTCATCGAAGCTGTTGTGGACAGTCGCTGGTATGGTGGAACAAAGGCGAAGTTTCCGTCGCGCTTTGTCCAGTACCTGGTTTCATGGGAAGGCTATGGAGCTGAGGAGAACTCGTGGGAGCCCTATGAGATGCTAGAAGGGACAGGCTTACAGGCCATGCTAGATTTCCACCAAAGATATCCGTCCAAGCCCAGGGACCATCGGGTCTTGGGGGAATCGAGTCGTGGAAAGAAAAGACGACGCTAAACGGTCCGGGACGGACCGTAGAGAAGAGGGGAGTGATGTAACGACCCAGCATACGTGAGCTATGGCAGCCGGAACCTACACCCATACAGGTAGCCCGGAGGCGAACTGGTAGGAACCGGCAGGCAAGTGAGTACTTGACCTACGGAGACCCGATGGCCCGGGCTCCGAGATGAGCAGACTTAGTGGACAAAAGTATTTAGGTACATGGCTACGCCCAAGGTTGGTGTCAGCGTACTTAGGGACCTATGAAGGGCCAATACACAGCTAGGCTGGGTAACTAGAGAAAGGCCGAGTGTGTCTATCCCCGGAAGTGGGATAGATAGGGTAACAGGAGAAAGTCCACTTGTCCACCGGACAAGATTACCCTACCCTCAGAACAGGGTTACCCTGCCTTGAGGCTTGGATTACCCTGTTCAAGGACCTGAGTTACCCTACCTGCCAATACGAAGTCCCTCGGGGAGTTTGGGAAAAATGACTGGAATGTTTGTCACACGAAGCCATGCATAATACTGGAATCTGGGGTTCCGGGAGATGCTATTGGGCGAGCTACGCAGCTACGGAGAAGCTGTAAATTGAAGACATTATTCCTATCATGCCCCTCCGGCCCCGCCTTGAGGCCCGGACGTCATGGGCAAACGGTTGTGTAGTTGTGTGCAGTCTACCAAAGGAGGATCTTTGGAGACCCGCTTGCAACACCGTATACGTTGCTGCCGTCCGGTCGACCGTAAGCTGTTCGCAGGATATATAAGGGGGCATAGGGTGGAAGGTGGAGTACCTCCTCCAAGTTGTTCGGAGTAAAACGGACCAAAACTGACGGAGTTAACGGGAGTTAACCGTGGGGGTCCCGAAGGTAGTCCCGGGTGGTGCCGGGACGACTGGGAACGTTTTGCACCTACCACGCCCAAGGATGTCCCCAACGCCATAGGCTCTGAGAGGGAAGTGCAGAGACACTAAAAGCATGATTCCTACCGCAGGTAAGGTGTATCCGAGGTAGTGGTCATGGGTAGCGCCCATTGGATCACTCCTGGACCACCGTACCCTGCGGAAGACACCGGAAGCCCGAGACTCGTAAATAGTAGATAGATAAACCGCTCACGGTAGCTTCCGGCGTCAAGAAGAAATCAACGCGCATGGGAAGGGTGTCATAGATAGTCTAGTTCAGCAAGGGGTCTTGACAGTTAGCCACTGGCAAGTCCCCGATGCGCAGAGGTTTTCACTCCGGCGGGCAGAATGGAAATGCGCCGCAGAAACGATATGCACATATGGTGAACGCCGACTAGAGCGGGTCGACACATACATGCCCGAAGGGGGTGTCAGGAGACGTGTCGGACCGCCCTTAGCGGAGAAGGGTGTGCTCGAATAGTTGGAGTAAACTGATGGGGGAGTTTCTGGCATAAGATAAAACTACCTGAAAGTCTATGCGAGAACTCTCCTACTCCAACAATCAATCCTCTCGAGACCTTAATTGAGTGAAGCATCAGGCTTAACGATATTAAGTTTTACCGTCTACTTTACTCTTACATTTGTGTGAACTTTTGGCGATAAGTTTGAAGTTGTTTGGTGAAGTCGCAACCTTGGGATCCATCTTCCTAGGGGTGCCCCCGTTACACTACCTGAGACAACTAGAGGAAGCGAGATAGAAGATGAGTGCGACACCTTACAAACAGTTAATGAAATGATCGGAACGTTCCAAGCACATACGGTTGCAGCATACCGGAGAGAACCAATTTCGAAAACAGTCAATGAGAATATGGACTACACAGGAGATTTGTCCTCCTACAAGGTTGCCAACGGAATGCTGTGTGCAATAACTAGATACGCGGAAGACTGCCTGTATATCCCAAAAGGCCCCGCATACGAAAATACCATGTTAAGGGAGTATGTCATTAGCAAAATCCACAACAAAGGACACCACAGTGTTGAACGAAACTAGCGTTATGCTACGGAATACCTATTTTGGCCTAAAATGCAAAAGCACTTCAGGGTGTATGTGGCCCAATGCCACACATGCCAGATAAATAAGGAGCCTACAAAATTGCCAGAAGGAAAGGCTCAGACAATTACCCTGCCATCGGAAATCTTCGATTCGATAGCTGCTAATTTTGCGGGACCCTTCCACAATTCATAGGGTGACGACACAATCCTAGTTGCCATGGGTGGGTTTTTGGGATTCACGTGGCCCATACCTACAACTACGCAAGTAACGGCAACAGCAACTTGGGAGCTTCTACGCAACAAAATATTTACACCCCATGGCTACCTAACATCTCTAGTACGCGATGCTGACCCACAATTTGAGTCACATGGGTGGAGACAGCAGTGTCGAGCGATAGGCATTGAGCATATCAAGGCGGCACCCAGCCATCATGAAATGAATAGACAGGTCGAAACGATACTTTGAGAATTAAAGACAGCTCTTCGAACCCCAGTCAATACATGACAAAACAATTGGTTTGATACCATACTGGAAATGGCAGCATACCTGAATGCAGGATGGTCAGAAACTCTCGGTATGTCACCATATAAAGCTATTTGTAGAAAAAACTACCTGCTACTCCCCCTAGCGAATTTCAAGAACCCAGCAGTACTGGCCGCCGACGAATTGCTGCCTAAACACCAAGCAATCCAGAACAGAGCATTTAATGCTATCAAATTAGCGGGATTTAGGAGCACAAGGACGGCAGCAAAACGGCGCAGATACCATATACCGATAGGGAAAGGTATCCTGTTATTGATTTATGGAAGCCTTTTCGCAACGGAATCGGGGCGAAGCAAGAAACTGCACCCGCGCTGGCGAGGACCGCGCAAGATAATTGAATATGATGACCACACGCAAAATTACATGGTAGAAATAGATAGGCAGAATGTACAGAAACCGGCAAGCGACATTCCCTGCATCTACCATGAAAAATACGTCTCTAACAACAATACCACCTTCTGTGGAAGAAGCCACGCAAAGGTGACTCCAATCATGGTAAATGAAAAACCAGAATGGGAAGTGGAGGTTATACGAGACCACAGGAAGTGCTATGACTGCGACCAGTTTCTGGTCAAATGGATGGGATATCTGGAAACTGAAAACAGCTGGGAACCCCTCGCAGGATTAGAAAATACGAGGGAACTAGTAAACCAATAGTGGGAGGACAATAAACCAGAGGACAGGCTACCTCCTACAATAAACCATGTAACCGTGGCATGGAGCCCAACCCTGCCGGAAATACCACACCTCCGCCCAGATATAGTTGAAAAGATACAAGATGGATTTTGGCCGGCCCATTTTGAGAGCGATTTTGAAAGCAGCAAAGATGAAAATCGGGTTATGGAGGATGAAGCAGCATACCTAGCTTGGCTAGCTGAGGCTGAGTACTGGGAATAACAAGAAAAAGAAACATATCATCCAACAGCCTTACGATGTCAAACTGTGAGCAAGTACTATGGAGACTGCGCTATCAGCTAATGGGACTGTTGGTGAACCGTGATATTATCCCTAGACAATACCTTATACACTGATTATTTATACATATTTGGAACAAGTGCCTAGATATAACAACCGAGTCAACAGGAAGGATGTGGGGCGAAACAGTGGCTGACATATTCCGCTTTGGAGGTGGATATTACCTGAGCACAGAAAAATGTGAGATGTGCATGGAGATGGAAGAAACTGAGATCAAATACCACCCACCTTCCGCTGAAAACCTAAGTGAGGCCGATACCTAAGTGAGGCCAACACGGAGACATAAATACCACCCGCTATCCCTCAAACTCCTCCAAAGAGAAAAAACCTGACTACAGGACCTCCAAAACCAAAGAAAATCTTTACCCTCTTACAAATCTTTACCCTCTTACAAATCTTTACCCTGCTACAAACCTTGCCCTAACCGAGAAATGTCGACCTACGAAGAAATAACCATCAAGGGATGACACATTATCGCGGACGAACTACTGCACAGTGGAACCATGCCACTGGAGGTATGATGGAAAATATTTTATATCGACTACTGCAACGATTGCGGGCGGATGGATATCGAAGCAGAGGAATGGCAAGACCGGACAGTCCGAAACTACATCGACCTACCACACTACAAAGGGTTAGGCTGCTTTGTGCGCGAAGTACCCTGCTAGGAGTGCTTGGAGGGATGGTTGGAGGGGGCGGAATGGATGTTGCAGGACGACACGAGATTGTTGCAAGACAGCGATGATGATGAGGATGGGTCCTATGTGGACTTTCAGGAGAATAGCGGGTTTACCGACAATTAGGATTTCATTAGGTTATTTCATTTAGTGAAATTGTTATTTTATTTTGGGAGTGTAACCGGTATGGGTACTAGGTTGTTTTATATTTGGTTTCATGGTATCATTTGATACTTCTATTGTTTCGTGTGCTATCTCTTGATACACAGATTGTTTTATGTTTGGTTTCACAGTATCGTTTGATACTTGTATTGTTTCGTGTGCTATCGGTTGATACACAGATTGTTTTATGTTTGGTTTCACAGTATCGTTTGATACTTGTATTGTTTCGTGTGCTATCAGTTGATACATACAACGTTTTAGAATATCGCTTATACTGGAGATAAGCGATATGCTGTATTTAAAGACCCCTGATTCCCGCAGTGGAAAAAGCAGACTTCGACAGACAGTATTCTTAATATACTTGGTTGAACGGTTACTTCTTTGATTTCCTATTACACCCCATTTGAAGCCCCCTTTAGTTAGCAGCGCTCACTTCTTGTTGATCAAGAAGCTATCTGACCCTATCGTACTGCTACATGACTAGGGCCCAGCCCAAACATGTTACAGTAATTATAATATCTACGAGAAGGAAATAACTGCCATCGTAGTGGCAGTCATGGAATAGGATCATCTGCCATGCTTGGTAACGGACCAGTTGGTCATCTGTATGGAGCATAAGAATTTGGAGTACTTTAATAGTACTAAGGTCCTGAACTGTAGGCAGCACTGCTGGGCTGAGTTCCCACAACCATTTAACTTCCGGGTGGTTTACCGAGAAGGGTGGTTGAAGGAGAGGGCCGCCGCTTTGTCGCGGCGTAGAGACTACCACCCTCAAGGGAAGAGTGATTTTCCGTCAGAGTCATTTTTTCTCTTCAGACACTGGGTTGAGAGCCAGGAATAGGACATCTAGTGACCACAGGTGTTGCAAGTGTGCCAAGGATTTCTGCTCCAGTCTTCCTTTTTGGATCAACTGCGGATAGCGATAAAACAGGACCAGGAATACTTATGAATCATCAAGGAAACAATTGCCGGTGACAAAGAAGTTGACTGACATTTCACAACAGAACAGGGATTACTCCTGTACAAGACCATGTGTGTCACGATCTGGCTAGAGGAGCGCTAGTCAGGTGATGGCAGCAGGGAAAAGGTTTCACATATGACATCGCTTAGATGTCATACCGTTAAGTTATTCTTTCATGCACATGACCTTGTTAGTAGGTCATGGGGCTCATTTATGTTCAAATTGGTTTTATACACATGACCTTGTTAGCAGGTCATGGGGCTCGTTTATATTGATTGCATTTCGCATATGACGAACAGTTAACGTCATGGGGAGAGTCTAGGCTGGCCGGCAAGGCTTACCAGCAAGGCAGACTTATTTATGTTTCACGCATGACCTCGTTAGTAGGTCATGTGGTTGGTTTATTTATATTGCGTTTGATTTATATTTCGCACATGACGTCACTTAGAGGTCATGGGATGGTTTGTGTTTGCACACATAACTCATTGGGGTCATGTGATGGATTTCGCACCTGACCTCGCCCGAGGATCAGAGCAGGGTTAGGGTTGCAGGAAGAGGCCTATATAAAGATCAGGGTTTCACAGATGGGTTAGCTCTTCGCGTAACCATCTACTGTTATTTCCTATCTACTACTTTACGATCTTTACAATACAAAAACCTTTATATTCCAAGTCCAATCCGCTAGATGGATCCGCTCTAGAGTCAAGAACCTATCCGCTACATGGATCATATTAACCAAATCAAAGACCGATACTCTCGGCGCTGGTGAGAAACCGATTCTTACGTGAGAATACTAAGATAGGGCCTAGAGACTCCAGGAGCTCTAGGACACAGCACAGCGCAGTTCGGAAGAACCAACCAAGGTCATTACCTGTTGCGAGTACCACGAGTAGTGGGAAGCCGTAACAAGGTGGTATGTTTCCAAGGGTCAGACTCTTGAGCAGACAATCATGGAGGCTAAACATGACTCCTGAATTGCGGGACACTTTGGGACTTATAAAACCATTGGCAGGGTTAGGGCTAACTTCTATTTCACTAAGATGGACAAGCACATCACAGACGACATGGGGACATGTGATGCATGCCAAAGAAATAGGTCCATCAGACACAAGAAGTTTGGTCTGCTGGAACCTATTGATGTTCTTCTGCAGCCTTGGATAGCAATTTCGTGGGACTTGATTGTAGCGCTATTAGAATCTGAGCAGTATACCAAGATCTGGGTCATTATTGACAGATTTTCGAAAATTGTATACCGCATACCCATGACCACAGAGGTACCTATCAAGGAGCTTGCCTTGATATTCCTGAAGAAAGTTTGGCGCCTTCATAGACTCCCAGAGTCAATCATCTTCAACCGGGATAGCCGATTCATATCTAAGTTCTGGATGGGTCTGATGTACTGGTTGCAAGTGAAACTAAATGTTTCAACTGCATTCTACCCCTAGACTGATGGGCAAACTGAGAAGGTTAATCAGACACTGGAGCAGTACTTGCGTAGCTACTGCTCCTAACAACAGGGTGGTTTGCTTGCGCTACTACCCCTTGCGGAGTATGCATACAACACCTTGACATTAGAATCCACCAGGTTGTCACCATTTGAGATCAATTATGGGTTTAATCCAGGGAGAAACTGGTCAGACATAGTGTCTGATAATCAAGAGATACACCCTAGCAGTGACCTATTGGTCAAGGAATGGGAAGGAACCTGGCAAGAGATTGAAGAAACGATTCAAGGGGTACAGGTAAGGCAATGGAAGTAGCAGGACCAGAAACGACTGCCATCATTGGACTACGCGGTCTGGGGGGATGTGACCGCTGGGCAGGCAAAGAAAGGGGACCATATGATGTTCAACCAAAGGAACACCCGCATGAGGCGTCCGATAGAGAAGATGGACCACGGGACATTTGGCCCTTTTGTGATCAAGCAACGGGTGGGTACCTGAGCATGAGAACTGCAACTGCTTACCAGATGGAGCATCTACCCGCTTTTTAATGTCACATTGCTCAAACCATATCATGAGGACCAGGGATCTGATAGGGTCAAGGAAGTCCGTATCCTGGAACTTGTAGACAATAAGCCAAGTTACATTATTGCAGCTGTTGTGGACAGTAGATGGTACCGTAGAGCAAAGAGGAAGTTCCCATCATGCTTCGTCTAGTACCTAATTTCATGGGAAGACTATGGAGCTGAGGAAAACTCATGGGAGCCCTACGAGATGCTAGAAGAGACAGGCTTACAGGCCATTCTGGATTTCCACCCAAGATATCTGTCCAAGGCCAAGGACCACAGGGTCTTGGGGGAATTGGGTCATGGAAATAAAAGAGGATGCTAATGGTCCGGGATGGACCTTGGGGAAGAGGGGGGTAATGTAATGACCCAGCATACATGAGCTATGGCAGCCAGAACCTACACCCATACAGGTAGCCAGGAGGCGGACTGGTAGGAACCGGCAGGCAAGTAAGTACATGACCTATGGGGACTACATGGCCTGGGCTCTAAGAAGAACAGAATTAGCTGTCAAGATACTTGGGTACCTAGCTACACCTGGGAGCGGTGTGAGCGTACTTAGGGACCTTGGAAGGGGCAGTTACTCAGCTAAGCCGGGTAACTGGAGAAAGGTCAGGAGTGTCTATCCTTGGCAATGGAATAGACAGAGTAACAGGCTAAAGTCATCTTGTCCACGGGATGAGGTGACCCTACCTTCAGGATCAGGTTACCCTGCCATGGGGCTTGGGTTGCCGTGTCCCAAATGCTGAGTTACCCTACCATTCAATACAAAGTCCCCCAGGGAGTTCAGGAAAAAGGACTGGAATGTTTGTCGCGTGAAGCTATGCATAATACTGGAATCTGGGGTTCCGAGAGATGCTATTGGGTGAGCTATGCAGCTCTGAAGAAGCTGTACTTTGGAGACATTATTCCTATCGTGCCCCTCCGGCCCCGCCTTGAGGCCCGGACATCATGAGCAAACAGTTTTGTAGTTGTGCGCAGTCTAGCAAAGAGGAATCTTGGGCGACCTGCTTGCAACACCGTATACAAGGCTGCCATCTGGTCGACCATAAGCTGTTTACAGGGTATAAAAGGAAGCATAGGGTGCAAGGTGGAGTACCTCCTCCAAGTTGTTTGGAGTAAAACGGACCAAAGCTGACGGAGTTAACGGAAGTCAACTGTGGGTATGCAGAAGGTAGTCGTGGGTGGTGCTGGGGCGAGCGCGAGAGTTTCACACCTACCAAGCCTGAAAGTGTCCCCAACACCATAGGCTCTGGAAGCGAAGTGCAGAGACACCAAAAGCATGATTCCTACCACATGTAAGGTGGTGTAAAGGGGGCACCCCTAGGAGGATGGATCCCAAGGTTGCGACCACACTGAACAACTTCAAACTTATCGCCAAAAGTTCACAGCAATGTAAGAGTGAAGTAAACAGTAAAACTGAATATCATTAAGCCTGAGGGTTCAGTCAATTAAGGTCTTGAGAGGATTGATTGTTGGAGTAGGAGATTTCTGCCATAGACTTTCAGGTAGTTTTATCTTATGCCAGAAACTCTCCCATCAGTTTACTCCAACCATTCGAGCACACCCTTCTCCGCTAAGGGTGGTCCGACACATCTCCTGGCACACTCTTCGGGCATGCATGTGTCGACAGACTCTAGTCGGCGTTGACCTTATGCAGTTATCGTTTCTGGAGTGTATTCCCCCTTTGCTCGCCGGAGTGAAAACTTCTGCACATTGGTGTCTTGCCAGTGGCTAACAGTCAAGACACTTCATGAACTAGACTATCTATGACACCCTTCCTATATGCATTGATCTCTACTTGACTCCAGAGGCTACCGTGAGCGGTTTATCTGTTTACTATGTACAGGTCTTGGGCTTCTGGTGTCTTGCGCAGGACACAGTAGTGCACGAGTGATCCAATGGGTGCTACCCATGACCACTCCCTCGGATCTACCTTACCTGTGGTAGGAATCATGCTTTTAGTGTCTCTGCACTTCCCTTTCAGAGCCTATAGCGTTGGGAGCACTCTGAGGCTTGGTAGGTGTAAAACTCTCCCAGGTGCCCCGGCACCACCTGGGACTACCTTCGCAACCCCCACAGTTAACACCCGGTAACTCCATCAGCTTTGGTCCGTTTTACTCCCAACAACCTGGAGGAGGTACTCCACCTTCCACCCTATGCCCCCTTGTATATCCTGCGAACAGCCTACGGTCGACTGGACGGCAGTGACGTATACCGTGTTGCAAGCATGTCCCCAAAGATTCCTCTTTGCTAGACTGCATAAAACTACACAACCGTTTGCCCCTGACGTCTGGCCCTCAAGGCGAGGCCGGAGGGGTATGATAGGAATAATATCTCCAATATACAGGTTCACCGAAGCTACGTAGCTCACTCAATAGCATCCCCCGGAACCCAACATGCCAGTATCATGCATGCCTTCGTGTGACAAACATTCCAGTCAATTTTCCCAAACTCCCCGAGGGACTTCATATTGAAAGGCAGGGTAACTCAGGACCTTGGGCAGGGTAACCCAAGTCCCATGGCAGGGTAACCTGATCCCGAGGGCAGGGTAACCTTGTCCGGCAGACAAGATAACTTTTCCCTGTTACCCTGTCTATCCCGTCGCCGGCGATAGACATTTCTGACCTGCCTCCAGTTACCCGGCGTAGGTGAGCAACTGCCCCTTCAGTGGTCCCTAAGTACGCTGACACCGCTCCCATGTGTATCCAGGTACCTAAGTCCCTGATTAGCCAATTCGGTTCATTCTCGGAGCCCGGGCTATTGGGTCTCCGTAGGTCAAGTACTTACTTGCCTGCCGGTTCCTACCAGTTCCACTCCTGGCTACCTGTATGGGTATAGGTTCCGTCTGCCATAGCTCATGTATGCTGGGTCGTTACGTCACGCCCCTCTTCTCTACGGTCTGTCCCAGACCGTCAGTGTCGTCACTTATTTCCGCGACTCAATTCCCGCAAGAGCCTATGGTCCCTGGGCTTGGACGGATATCTGGGGTGGATATTCAGAATGGCCTGTAAGCCTGTCCCATCTAGCATCTCATAGGGCTCCCATGAGTTCTCCCTAGCCTCCTAGGCTTCCCATGGAACCCGCTACTTGACGAAGCACGACTGAAACTTCCCCTGTGCTCCTCCATACCATCGGCTGTCCACAACAGCTACGATAACGTAACTGCCCTCATTGTCTACAAGTTCCGGGGTAGGGACTTCCCTGACCCTACCTGCTGCCGGATCCTCATGATAGGGTTTGAGCAACCTGACCTTGAAAACTGGGTGCATGCTCCATCTGGTGGGCAGTTGGAGTTCATAGGCTCGGTTACCCGCTCGACCTTTGACCACAAAAGGGCCAAACATCCAGTGGTCCAGCTTCTCCATCGGATGCTTTGTGCAGATGTTCTTCCGGTTTAACATCACACGGCCTAGATTCTTCACCCACCCAGCAGTCTCATCCTCCAGGGTAACATAGCCCGGTGATGGCAACCTTTTCTGGTCACGCTATTTCCTTTGCCTCTCTCCTGTGCCCGTTGAATCGTTTCTCGAATCTCTTCCCAGTTTCCTTCCCATTCCTTGACCAAGAGCTCACTGCTAGGGTGTATTCCTTGAGTATCAGACACGACACCAGACCAGTTTGTCATTGGTTTAAACTTATAGTTGATCTCAAATGGTGACAACCGGATGGATTCTGATGTCAAGGTGTTGTACGTATGCTCCACAAGGGGTAACAGCGAAACCCAATCATCTTGTTGGTAGGAACAGTAACTATGCAAGTACTGCTCCCATGTGTGATTAACCCTCTCACTTTGCCCATCAGTCTCAGAGTGGAATGCAATCGAAACATTTAGTTTCACTTGCAACAAGTGCATTAGACCCATCCAGAACTTGGATGTGAATCGGCTGTCTCGATTGGAGATGATTGACTCTGGGAGTCCATGAAGGCACCAAACTTCCTTCAGGAATATCAAGGCAAGCTCCTTGACAGGTACCTCTGTGGTCAGGAGTATGAAAGGGGCCATTTTCGAGAATCTGTCTACTATGACCTAGATCTTGGTATACTCTTCTGACTCTGGCAGTGCTACAATGCAGTCCATTGAAATCGCTGTCCATGGCCGCATAGGAACATTAATAGGTTCCAGCAGCCCAAACTTCTTGTTCCTGATAGACTTATTTCTTTGGTATGCATCACATGTCCACACGTAGTCAGTGATGTGATCATCCATGTTAGGCCAATAGAAGTTAGCCCTAACCCTGCCAATGGTCTTACAAGTCCCGAAGTGTCCTGCGATTCGGGAGTCATGTTTTGCCTCCATGATTCTCTGCTTCAGATTCTGACCCTTGGGAACATACCACCTGTGCTTGTACAGGAGTAAGCCCTTTTCCGTTGTGAAATATCGGTCAACCTCTTTGTTACTGGCAGCTGTTGCCTTCAGGGTCCTCATATATTCCTGGTCTTCGGTTACCGCTACCCACAGTTGATCCAAAAAGGACGACTGGAGCTGAAATCCTTGACATACCTGCAACACTTGTGGTCGCAAGATGTTCTGTTCCGGGCTCCCAACCCACTTTCTGGGGCGAAAAAACGACTGTGACCAAAAATTACTCCCCCCTTCAGGGCGGTAGTCCCTACGCCGCAAGAAAGCATCTGGCTTCTCCTTCAACCATCCTTCTCTGTAAACCACCTTGAAGTCAAACAGTTGCAGGAACTTAGCCCAGCAGTGCTGCCTTCGGTTAAGGACCTTAGTACTATTGAAGTACTCCAAATTCTTATGATGCGTAAAGAACACCAACTGGTCCATTACCCAGCATAGCAAATGATCCCATTCCTTGAACGCCGCCACGATGGAAGTCATTTCCATGTCATGGACATCATAATTAATCTCAGCTGGGTGAAACTTCCTACTATGGTAGGCCACTGGATGCTATCTCTCATCTTTACAGAACTAGGAGAGGACAGCTCCTAAGGCGAAGTCACTAGTATTGGTTTCCAGCCGGGTTGGCCGTTCACGGTCAAAATGTGCTAGGATAGGTTTGGCCATGAACGCTTCCTTCAAATGGTTGAAAGCCTGCTCACAAGTAGGTGTCCAGTCCCATGGAACATCGTTCTTTGTCAAGTCCGTCAGAAGTTTCGCTATCTTGCTAAAACCTTCTATGAACCGATGATAGAAGTTGGCAAAGACTATAAAGCTTTGAACGTCGACGACGCATGTCGCAGGTGCCCAATCCCTGATTGTCTGCACCTTCTCTGACAACATACAGATCCCCATATCGGAGATCTTGTATCCGAGGGATTCAACCTCCCGTTGGTGGAAGCTGGACATCTTCATGCTTACACATAGTCTACCTTTCCCCAATTTCTCCATCACACGTCTCACCATCGCGACGTGCTCTTCTATAGTTTCTGAGTAGATCAGGATGTCATCCATGTACGCGATGACTCCTTCATCCATGAGATCCTGAGAGACCTCATCATGCTTGGGAAAGTTGCCGGGGCGTTACAGAGCCCAAATGGCATGACCGTGTATTCATACAGTCCATATCTACACCGCAAGGCCATTTTCCTTCCCTCACCTTGTGCCATTCTCGGAGGGTAGTAGCTGTTCTTCAAGTCCAACTTGGCGAACCCAACCGCTTTTCCTAACCTATCTGGCAGTTCATTCATCAATGGTAGAGGATACTGGCTCTTCACCATGATTTTGTTCAGCCCTTGGTAATCTATTACCAGTCTTAATGTACCATCTGGTTTTGGCACGAAGAGGATAGGGGCTGCTGCTGAGGAACTGGATTGCCGTAGCTTTCCAATTCACAGCAAGTCATTGAGATATTCCCGGAGTGCCTGAAGCTTCTTTTCCGATAATGGATAGATAGGCCCAAATGGAGGTGGAGTTCCGGGTTGTAACTCGATCGTATGGTCACACTTCGTGTGCTCCGGTAGCACCTCAATCCGTTCTTGACTGAAGATATCCCCATGGTCCTTATACTCCGGGAGTAGCTTAACCGTAATGTCAGCACCTTCCTCATCGGAGAATTGCACAATTCCCAATAGGTACACATTACTAGGGTCTTCAGCTAGCAACTCTTCATCGGTCATGAACACTTACCGCCCCTGCTCTGCCTGGCAGTTAGCCTTGGAGAAATCTGAGCGCCAGGTTCGTGATCCTGTCTTTCAATCTATGTCGGGGTTATGGTCTCTCAACCAAGAGATAGGTAGGTACCCATCCAACTTAGTGGCGGGCATATCCGCGACTTTGAAGCGCATCTCATTGTGGTGGTTACCCATCCTTATCTCTAATGACTTGGTAGAGTGTAGACCTCATCCAGGAATATAATTACTGCTGGCATCACTTATCGGCACATGTACCTTTCGTCATACACAAGGTGCCTGAGTCTGCTTAACCTATCGGCTACTAGGCACAGGCCCAGCAGCTCCACTATGGAGTAGCTGGAGGTCCTGCGCCCTTATCTGTCCTACTCCTATCGTCCAGTCTAACTTGACCCGCAGGTAGATAGACTTGGTATGACAAGGCAAGTGGTCACGCTTCTGCCTCTTCGCTTGTCTTGGGAACTTAGTCATCTTGGCTTAGTAATTCCTTTTAGTCTGTTGCCTTTCGACACAAGGGCGGCCACAACGGGTTGGTAAACTTTAAGGCATTAGGAGTCGTCTTTTACCAATAACCAGGGTGTTTACTTTCACGCTAGCATGATTTCGAGTACTAAACCCTACTCAGGTAAACTTGGAAACAGCACTATTTATTTGATCAAGTCCAGCCTGAACCAATTCTGCTTGTACTAAACATAACAATTTTTTCCCGATGTGGGTAGAAGTCCGCTATCGGACCAGTTCCAAGCGAAGCAGCCTTGCTTCCCCAACGTCGAACGTCTCCTTGAGCAGGACCTCACCCAGCCTCAACTGAAATAATGCCCTATGACTTGCCCATCCAGTTAAGGAAATCCTGAAAGAAATACGTATAACTAGAACCAAGGAAATAACCAGAAACACAACAAAGGAGAGACAGCCTAGCCCACCGCGCACGGCCCACAAGATCTACCTGCCCACGCCACCTAGGTGTAGTCAGTATCAGGGTCCTTTATGCCGTAGAAGGGTACTTATCCATCTCCGTAGCCACCTCCGTGGCTCATGTCTATCTATCTCTCATGGCTTTATGGCTGCTGGTTAATAAGGTTACACCTTAAAAAGAATGGGTTCTTACCTATTCCGAGCCATCAGTATCAACCTCCATGATCTGAGGTGATGCCTGGCGGACTTCAAGTATCTTTGATGAGGAAGCCGGAGGGGGCGCTTCAATGCGCTTTAGTCGCTTGTCTGTTCCGGTAGGCTCGCTTACCGGGGCTGACCGTTTCAACCCTCTGGCCTGTTTGGATGAACTAACGACTGGGGCCATTGCGGTACACTTTCTCCAAAAGTAACCTGCTTGACCGCACTTGGTGCACTGGTTGAGCTTCCTCCGGCGTTCGGCCAAAGTCGACAGGATTTCCTTATGCACTATTGCATACTCACAAGTCGCCGGCTTTGCCTGTTTCCCCGTGTTCAAATTAGTGGGTTTGGCAGGTCTCTGGTTCTGTCTGCCCAAACCTTTTTCCTTCTTCTTAAACCTCCTGCAAGTCGATCACCTATCGTCCTTCCTTTCCGTTGGCTGAGACTGTTGGACAGGATGGATAACTCGGTTACTAAACTGGGTGTTGTCTTCCAGGGTGTGTCCAATTTTCCACAGAAGATCAAGGTAGTCATTCAAGTCGGTTGGGTGTGGCTCCTTGAGTGCCCATGTGTTCCAAACTTCCTGGGTAATACCCGACTGTACCTTTTCTCGTACCTGTACTGGATCTGTATAGCTAAGCCTATACATGTTGTCAATTATCTTGTCCAGTTACTCATCAATGTGATATGGCTTCATCACCAGGTCTCGCCACTCGAGAAGGGATCGGTCTCGTTCCACTTGGTCACTGCCGAAACTTCGTTTCAGTCCTTCCCGGAATCCTTTCCACGTTCTCAACAGGTTAGTGTTGTTAACTTGAACGGCAGTACGCTGGGCTGCCTCCTTGTTGATATGTGAGCGCAGCCCGAGATACCATGTTCGTGCGGTATCTTCTAAGTGGGGCATTACCAGGTTTACCTTGTCCATATCAGACAACCTGCACCCCGGAAAGTATTGGAACTTGACCTCCACTAACGTTAGGAAGCTTGCAAGTTCGGTAACCTTTTCCTTGAACGCCGGAATAGCGCAGGACTTCTCCGGCTTCTTCTGCCGCTGTCTGGAGGATGGTCATGGGGTTGACCTGTTCCGGAACTCCCGTGGTAGCTTCTTAGCACGGCGGTCACACGGTCGTTTCCTCTCGTCACTCCAATCTTCCTTGGAGCACCGAGGAAGGGAGTCAAATCAGGGAGAGAATTGGTATCGTCATCATCTGAACTGTCATGGTCGGAGTCCCCTGGATCTCCTCCCACTCCAGTTGCACCACCTCCAGGAGGCGCATTTCCATCTCCACCATCTCTGGCATTTCCGCCTGGTGTCTCCTGTAGTCTATCAAACCCATCAAACCGTTCCTCCTGACCATCCTGGTTCCCATCCTCGGGGGGGTTAGCCCCTCATGGTACTGATGCCAGTGGCGAAACAGGGCGTCGCCCACTCTCAGGAGTTGGGTTAGGTGCCACCTGAGTTATCTGCAGAAATGCCTGTAGCTCTGGGCAGCTCAGGGGTTGAATCCGGGGACCAACGTGCCTCCGTGAGCCACAATACCCACATGTTGGCCGTCTATCTCCTTCCTTCTGCCTTCTTTGATGCCTTACGGGGGTCCGTTGTTCCTTCCTACACCCCTATGTGTGGTAATGAATCCATCCCATACGGGTTTCTACAGATTTGCAGCCCGACAGGCAAAATTAGTCTTGGCTGCCCGACTCGCCGCTTGTGATTGTGGCGAGCACGGAGGGTGGAGTTGGTTTCAAGTGGGCAGAGGGAATCCCTGGTGCCCAAGGAACGGAGCGAGCAGGTGTCCCAGGTCTGGGGATCGGAGTCCCTCATGATGGAGCTAGGGGTACTCGCTCTTCCTGGCGCCTTACCTGTTTGAAAGATCCCGGTGATGCCGCAGGCAGTCGTCGGAACCCTGGGGTAGCCAATACTGCTAGCGGGAAGACTGTGGCAGGAAAGGTATCAGGAGCGGGCATCAAGCCGGGTAAAGGTGTGGGTCTTGGGACAGCGATGTGAGGTGCGGGAGTTGCAACCGCCAGTGTTGCAGGAGGGTTAATAGGAGCAGGGGTTGGCCGAGGAGTAGGGTTAGGTGTATCTTGTGCCGTGATACCCTTTGGCTTTGACATCCTTTTCTTAACCCGACACCCAGCGGTCGGTCAGATCGCCGGACTTCCTCAACGACTGCGGGCGATCGCAGAGGGGACAGGCAGAGAACCTGTTGATGCTCTTGTGAAGGATGAGGTATCACTGTAGCCTTCACCCTTGAGGCTTTCCAACATTCGTATACCCACGGGGCTTAGATACGCCCACCACTATTCATCCCTGGCTCATATAGCCTGTTCTATCCCGAAGTTCTCAGGATTTGTGTGGACGAGTGGGAGTGGGGGTGCCACCTCTATCATCAGTATGTCATTCTCAGGATCAATACTATAACCTCCTGCGAAGGCCCTTTCCAGCGCTGCCATACGATCCTTCAATGCCTTCTGGTCCCTTAACATACGCAGGTATGCCTCCCGCTGTACTTTCATCCATTCCACCGCTGCCGTAGTAATCTGTTTACGGAACACCTGCTGCTCCTGGGCATTCCAGTTCTTCAGTTCCCGCTTCGCATCCTCAATCGACTTGGATACCTCCTGGAAGATTTAAGGTTTGACAAACTGGTGGGAGAACTCGCTAAATGGTACCCCTTGCAGCGGGGGCGGGAGCCTGTTGTGGACGAGGGCGGAATGTTGAAAGAACGAAAGCGCCGCAGCACGAGGGTCTGCAATCATAAGATCAACACATTCATCAGCTAACTGAATTGGGGCGGACTCCGGAAGCAACTAGTGACCGTCCTATGCAATGCTGCGGACATCCGCAAAAACCGACGCACGAAATGTGTTGGCGGAGTTCACGTCAAGGTGAAGGTCTGAATCCAAGTTGGATGCCATTCTCGTTCGAAGTTTGGTACTAGCCATTGCGCTTTCCACCCTGGGCTACTGGTTCTAAAGAAGGTTACTAGTATTCACGCAAGGTCAGTGCCGAAGGTCGGAAACGATTAATCAGAAGAGGAGTTAAGTGAGGCACTCGCTTAACGATATACTGTAATGGGGGCACCCCTAGGAAGACGGATCCCAAGGTTGCGACCACACCAAACAACTTCAAACTTATGGCCAAAAGTTCACATCAATGTAAGAGTAAAGCAAATGGTAAAACTTAATATCGTTAAGCCTGATGCTTCACTCAATTAAGGTCTCAAGAGGATTGATTGTTGGAGTAGGAGAGTTCTCGCATAGACTTTCAGGTAGTTTTATCTTATACCAGAGACTCCCCCATCAGTTTACTCCAACCATTCGAGCACAGCCTTCTCCGCTAAGAGTGGTCCGACATGTCTCCTGGCACAGCCTTTGGGCATGCATGTGTCGACACACTCTAGTCGGCGTTCACCTTATGCGGCTATCGTTTCTGGGCTGCATTTCTATTTTGCCTGCCAGAGTGGAAACCTCTGCATATCGGTGTCTTGCCAGTGGCTAACAGTCAAGACACCTCATGAACTAGACTATCTATGACACCGCTCCCATATGCATTGATCTCTACTTGACTCCGGTGGCTACCGTGAGCAGTTTATCCATTTACTATTTACAGGTATCGGGCTTCCGGTGTCTTCCGCAGAACACGGTAGTCCGGTAGTAATCCAATGGGCGCTACCCATGACCAGTACCTCGGATCTACCTTACCTGTGGTAGGAATCATGCTTTTAGTGTCTCTGCACTTCCCTTTCAGAGCCTATAGCATTGGGAGCACGTTCGGGCTAGGTAGGTGTAAAACTCTCCCAGTTGCCCCGGCACCGGCTTGGACTACCTTTGGGACCCCCACGGTTAACACCTGTTAACTGCGTCAGTTTTGGTCCGTTTTACTCCCAACAACTTGGAGGAGGTACTCCACCTTCCACCCTATGCCTCCTTGTATATCCTGCTAACAGCCTATGGTCGACCAGCCGGCAGCAACGTATACGGTGTTGCAAGCATGTTAGCGAAAATTCCTCTCTGCTTCACTGCACACAACTATACAACCATTGGCCCTTGACGTCCGGGCCTCAAGGCGGGGCCGGAGGGGTATGATAGGAATAATGTCTCCAATTTACAGCTTCATGGAAGCTACGCAGCTCGCCCAATAGCATCCCCCAGAACCCCACATTCCAGTATTATGCATGGCTTTGCATGACAAACATTCCAGTCAATTTTCCCGAACTCCCCGAGGGACTTCGTACTGAAAGGCAGGGTAACTCAGGACCTTGGGCAGGGTAACCCAAGTCCCATGGCTGGGTAACCCGATCCTGAGGGTAGGATAACCTTGTCTGTCGGACAAGATAACTTTTCCCTGTTACCCTGTCTATCCCGTCGCCGGCGATAGACATTTCTGACCTGTCTCCAGTTACCCGCCCTAGCTGAGCAACTGCCCCTTCAGAGGTCCCTAAGTGCACTGACACCGCTCCCGTGTGTATCCAGGTACCTAAGTCCCTGACTAGCCAATTCGGTTCATTCTCAGAGCCCGGGCCATTGGGTCTCCATAGGTCAACTACTTGCTTGCCTGCCGGTTCCTACCAGTTCGCCTCCTGGCTACCTGTATGGGTATAGGTTCCCTCTGCCATAGCGCATATATGCTGGGTCGTTACAGGTAGATCCGAGGTGGTCGTCATGGGTAGCGCCTATTGGACCCCTCCTGGATCACCTTATCCTCCGGAAGACACTGGAAGCCAGAGAATCGCAAATATCAGATAGATAAACCACTCACGGTAGCTTCCCGAGTCAAGTCAAGATCGATGCATATGGGAAGGGTGTGACTGATGGTCGAGTTCATCAGTTGACTTGACTGTTAGACAGCTGCAAGACGCCACTGTAAAGAAGTTTTCACTGGGACGGGCAAAATGGAAATGCACCCCAGAACCAATAACCATATAAGGTGAATGCTGACCAGAGTGTGTCGACACATACATTCCTGAAGGGTGGGCCAGGAGACATGTCGGACCACCCTTAGCACAGAAGAGTGTACTTGAACAGTCGGAGTAAACTGATAGGGGAGTTTCTGGCATAACATAAAACCACTTCAATATCTATGTGAGAACTCTCCTACTCCAACAATCAACTCTCTCGAGAACTTAATTGAGTGAAGCGTCAGGCTTAATGATATTAAGTCTTACTGTTTACTTTACTCTTACATCTGTGTGAACCTTTGGCGATAAGTTTGAAGTTGTTCAGTGTGGTGGCAACCTTGGAACCCATTTTCCTAAAGGTGCCCCCATTACAGGTACATTTATCTTATGTGACAAATATCAGTACTTGCTTCTTTCCAGATTCTGATCCTGAACTTGGCTCAATAGCCACATTTTCATATTATTTAACTAAGCAATCATCATATAAGGTGGGATAAGCAAGAAATATATTATCACGATTAATTTTAATATTTCCTCTGTTATAGCTATTAGTGTAAACAGCCTTGCAGTATTCTTTTCACTTGAAGCCTAGCTTTCAAAGCCAGCATAAAGCAGTAGAGAATGATATCACTTTCTCAACCTCTCATGCAATATTGGAGCTCAATCTATTGATTACATTATTCTCCTACATACACCAATACTCCGCAATCACCCTTGCTAAAGCAGCGCAATAGGCAGAGTCTATTTGTAGTGCAGGGCACATAGTTCAAGGCATAATATGGTAGGCGAGAGAAAAGACATGTACAGGAGTATCAGGGGTTGAGATTAAGGGAGATGTAATGGGTCTCCTTGGCTTCTGGGTCACTTTGCCAATGAGAGAGTATGAAGTTTAGTGGGTGGTACATTTTGAGTTCGCCTTACTTTTTTCACCCTCTCAAAGAATGCTGAGATTGGCTGTTTCTATAATTACACCCACCAAATCTAACTTAGTTAAAATCTAGTTAAGTACTAACTTGAACTCACTTATTCTGTAACCGGTACGGGTACTAGGTTAGTTTATGTTTGGTTTCACAGTATTGGTTGAGACTTGTATTGTTTCATGTGCTATCGGTTGATACACATATTGTTTTATGTTTGGTTTCACAGTATCGGTTGATACCTGTATTGTTTCGTGTGCTATCGGTTGATACACATATTGTTCTATGTCTGGTTTCACAGTATCAGTTGATACTGGTATTGCTGCGTGTGTTATCGGTTGATACACAAATTGTTTTATGTTTGGTTTTGCAGTATTGTTTGATACTTGTATTGTTTCGTGTGCTATCAGTTGATACACACATGGTTTTATGCTTGGTTTAACAGTATTGCTTGATACTTGTATTGTTTCATGTGTTATCAGTTGATATATACAAAGTTTTGGAATATTGCTCATACTGGAGATAACTGATATACTGTATTTAAAGACTGCTCATTTCGACAATGGAAACTGCAGACATTGACAGACTGTATTCTTAATATACTTGGTTGAACAGTTACTTCTTTGATCTCCTATTACACCCCATTCGAAGACTCCTTTAGTAAGCAGCACTTGCTTCTTGTTGATCAAGAAGCCATCGGCCCCTATTATACTGCTACGTGACTAGGGTCTGGCCCGAACACATTACACATGCTCACCTCCTAGTACCGACAAAACCAGCAGTCCTCTCACCCACGGTTGAGATATATAGGAACATGTTGACAAAAAATCAAAATTTAGTACTATAAGAAAAATAGGTTTTAGGGTTTAGAGCATGTAGAAAAAATTTAAAAAAAAGAAAAAAAGAACAACTTTATTGTACAAGTAAAGGAATAATAAATTGCTAATCACAGTAGGACATAGAAAAGAGATGAATAGAAGGAGACAGGAGAAGAAAGAGAATTCAAAAGAGGAAAAATGAAAAAGTAAGAAAAAACATAAAGAAAATATCAAAACCTTCAAAAAGAGTATCATTATAAGGTACAGAAGAGCCAACCCAGTGCTATCAGTACCAGGTTCAGATTCTAAGTACCTTTAGAACTTAGATCATAAGGTGTAGAATTATCACCAAATGTACTTGATACCTTCAGATATAATATCATTACAAGATATAGTATTAAGAGCCCCCTGTAGGAAATCCAACCTCAATTCTACCTTCAGATCTAAGGTGATCATCATTAGATGCCCGCACGAGTACTACTGCGGGATTATATGACTATCAAGAAACCAAGCCAGTATTAGCCGCAGGAAAAACTAAAGGAGGAATGAGGAAATGTACTTTCATATAATCCTTGCAGCATGTCTGGGAACACTACATTTGCTGTACTGTTAGAACTATTACTGGATGGCAATAGTGTAAGACCATCCAGTGAGGTTACCCATATCAAGGCAGTATAAAGCTAACTATGTGTAAAGACATCGGAGTAGAGATCCACTCCAGCCTTCTCAAGACTCTGTTTCTAGGATTTGTTCATTGTCATGGCAAAGCACAACTGGACCGGGAACTGTTCCCTTCCAAGGATCAAAGGCAGATCTTCATCACTGGTTGTGAGCTTTATCCGCGGCAGAAGGCGAATCTCACCATCCCATTTGCCACCCAGTATCGCAACCTGCAGACAATTATGAGCTATTCCTAACAATCTTAATCTAGTCCCATTACGCATCCCATTCTTTGGACTCAGATTCCGGATGAGGATTAGTAGTATCCCAATTTTGAGCTTAAGACATGAAGGAGCTATTGAGGCCAAGTTGATACTTTGCAAGTACTCCAGTGCATAGGGCTCCGCAGCAGCAGCTTCATCACTTAGTTCCACCTTGTTGGCAGCTTCAAAGCAACATTCTGCACCTGGCATGCTATTGAGAAGTAGGTCATAGAAGTCATTCACGGAATCATTCTTGAAGGCCAAAATAGCTCTCCCAATGGGAGTACCATGAGATGTGACTGCCTCATTCAACCATGCATGTGGGTAGAGTTGCTCACAGAGTTCATCCACAGTTGCTACTCGGTGGATATATGCCAGCAATTCCAATGTACCAGGCATGGAATGGTCGATCACTATACTTTTAAGAAGGTTGATGAAGACCTGATTGGAATTGTTGGCTGCAATCCACATAGTTGTCTTTAGTCTCAATGTGTACAGAGAACTACAAATAGAACTGTGTCTAAGAGAAGCTTGCACTGTTGCCTGCCTTGAACCTCTCCGAACCACTGGTATGATCTGGGCAAAATTACTACTTAAGATAGTGGTGATTCCACCAAACAGCGAGCGGTCACCTACTGGACAGATATCGTTCAGTGTCCAACTCACCGCCTCAAAGCAGGTTTTATGTTGCATTGGCACCTCATCCCAAATGATCAATGAAGTACGTCTGATCAATTGTGCTAGAGGTGAATTGCTATTTATATTGCATCCACTAAAGAAAGTGGACAATGGAATCTTGACTCTAGAGTGGGCTGTACGACCCCCAGGTAACAATTGGGCTGCGATCCTGAAGGATGCAATACAAAGGACAACTTTTCCCCTAGCCCTAAAGCAACTGATAAGCAATTATAGAGGTAAGTCTTACCTGTCCCAGCTGGCCCTTGAAGAAAGAAAACAGAACTCTGGTGTAGATGAGGATTAGGTTCCTGATGCTCCACAGCACTTACTATCTCCTCAAAGCAGGACACCTGCTCACAATTTAGCTTATCCCGCATCATCGCATAGGCCTCCTGCTCCTGTACAGCATCATAGTAGTTCTCTCCCTTCAAACCTGGGTTGGCCAAGATGGGTACATCACCAGTCCAATTGAGAACCAGTATTGGTAGCCCAAACTTGGCCAAGATTCTACCAAATTCAAGCAAATCTTGCTGAATGAGGTACAGACTACAGTCGAGGTGCAGCTCACTCTCAAATGGCTCCATGCCTACAGGTTGTAGGGACCTACCACTGGTGATCAGGTTTGGAAGATCGTCACATATACCATTACTGAATGTTTCTCAAATCTGGTTTGGGTTAGTAATAGTAGTGTGCTGGAGTGCTAAAGCAAATAGATGTCATAGTACCCTCCCAGTTATGAACTCCACACCTTCTCTGAACATAGCCACGCACTCTCCATCATCTTCCAAGAGTCTCAATGCTATGCAGGCACTCTTAAATGTAGGGTACACAGTACCATCAACTGTACGTAAATGTTCAAAGCCCATAGGACCACGTACAACAGTCAACAGTATATGGAGATAATCTCTCCCACCCATGAATAGACTTGCAGAGTACATGCGTCCAACTGAAATTCCCTTCTGACACGTTTTCCAACTCAGCTTTCGCTTGTAGACAAAATGCTCAGGGAACTCGTGGTACAAGTACTGCTGCCCATCCTCATTCTTCTGATTGTAGTCAAAGAATCCAATCAGTGTTGATAAGGAAGACTTGATCAGCTCCTGTATTTTCACAGGATCATCAAGGCCCTTGAAGTAGATAGGCTGCTAGCCTTCCAGATGTACAGCTAAGTGCATCACTGGAGAGTACTCTTTGTGAGAATCAAATTCAAGCAAATGCCACATGGCCTTGGTCAGTCCAATGTATCTTCCGTGGAGGTAACGCTTGATCTCATCAATCTCTGAGTCCACAGTGACTGTGACCCGGTCGCCCCCCTTGTAAATGTACTTGTGAATGTACTTCACACTTTGTACTGACCCACATACCTCCACATTGATGTGAGCATTATACCTCCAAGAGAGATAGGGGCTATAGGGAACCACCCTTCTATTGTCCTCGGGAACTATAACTGCACCACCCGATCCTCGAACATGAACAGTAAAGGATTGACCACTATTCCGCCACTGATAGAGTGGATATCCATTCGCTTGGATGATTATCTCCTTGCGAGATTCACCGGGATATCCCTTATGACAGGTGGAGATGAAATAGGGGTTCAAAACATTCATGCAAAGGGCATGCACATCACCTCCAGCACATTGAGTGTGGAGCATAGTGCTGTGGATAATTGCCTGCAACTGTTGCCCCATTTGATCCTCATCAGTAGGGAGCTCCGCAGATATGAAGAAGTCAATATATCTAGCCATCAGGAACTCAGGTGTGGTCTTCAAGAAGAGCAGAAGATAGAGCTGAGGGAGGCCTCGCTTCTGGTACTCGATTGTCCATACCAAGCCCTGGGAATGCCCCAAGATTTGTTTCATTCTCATTTGATCTAATAGATCCCATACCTTGAGATGGAAAACTCTAGCTATGAGATCTGGATGATCCGCAGCTGTCCACCATAGTAACAACTCCATTACAATCGCAGACCATTTGGGATTGGCCATAAAGCTAATGAACAGAGATGGTTTACCAAAGTGGTGTACCAGAGCCATGCTGTCCTGGTAGAGCTGCTGCATAAATCTATCTCCTCCGGTGAACGTGGATGGCAGGATAATCCTTCTTCCGACCTCAGCAAAATTGACGTCATCTGTGCTCATCACATCCTGTAGCCCATTGTACAAATCAGTCTGCAAGCAAGCCTGATTTGACCGCAGCCAGTTGAGCTTGTTCTGATCTGAGATAGCCCAAGCATCAACTGCCAATTGTTGCAGTAACCTCTGGGCCCGAAGGCTAGTTGACAGCTCATCCATCATAGTATGGAGGCAGAAGCGGTAGAAGGCTCTCTGAAATAACCTGTCCCGGACACGATTGTTTCCAGCCAGGTTGAGCCTTCATCCCCAATACCATCTGGGCTCACTATAGGGAAATAGGAGAACATAATGGAGTGGCAGATAGGAGGCATGATTGGGGTTGATGATGGAGAATTCTCTATTAGGTACTACTCTCTCGGATCGCTCCACCAAAACAATGTCCCTGAATCCACCATCACTATATTTCTCAGGTGGGATCATGGAGACTTCATCCGCTATTGGAAGGTTCTCCCTTTTCATATTCGCTCCGTACTCTATATTCAGACTCAACTTGGGATCCAGGATGATGTGGAAATTTGGCTCATCCTCAGACATCTGTGACAATATCTCTATGGCTGTATGGTACAGCTAGATGTAAGCGCAAGTGTTGTACAACATCCTGGTAAGTGAGCTGATCGAGATACTATTTAAACCGCGAGCTACTGCGGATCGCACTTGAGCCGTATAGACCAGATCATAGCAGTAGACCTGTGAATATCGGGCATCCTGACCACCAGGTGCAACCAGTCATGCTTGATGATGGTAGATCACACCATGAACTTGGAAAAGTTGAAAACCTTCTCCAAGCGCAGTTGGCCGATCATCCATATTGGGGCGGATAGATGTGAACGCAAACTGGCTACTCCAGTGCCTCAGCCGCTTCCTAAATCTTCTTGATGCCAGTTCCATTCCTGTTGTAAAGCTATGGAGTGGTTCCGGTAGTGGCCGCATTTTCTCAACCATAGCATCACCTCTCTTGCAACAGGACTCAAAAGCACCTGGCACTTGATTGGTTCTCTCTCTTGATTTCTCAGCAGGCCAGTGCTGGGCATCACAGCCTCTGCACACAACATTCATTCTTCCCAGCTTATGCTGGGTTTAATGTACCCACTTCTCAATAAATGCCTGGAACACTGCTGGTTGTATGACCACCTGTAGGGCAACAGGTTCAACAGCAAGTATTGGAGCTACAGGGCGTTGCTCTGCTTGTGCTGAGTGTCTTCTATCCCTCCTTCTTACCTGATATTAATACCAGTCATTAGCCCTGTATTTGGCAAGAAACTTTAATCTGATTTATCTCCGGAAAGGGTAACATACTAAGCAACTCCTGCACGAACTTAGCAGAATGCCACAGCCATTAACATCATACTCTCCCATCGGCCGCATCTGATAGCACTGGCAACATCTCTGTCGGGTCCTACTGACATCACCTGCTGGCAATAGATCAGGTAGTATAGTATGATGTCCCAGAAATGATTGATAGTATAGAGGAGGAGCAAATAAAGAAGGGAGGGCACTACTTACTGTGATAGGTATTGGTACCTGAGGTATATCACTCCAAGATGCAGGAGGGGATAGGTCGAATGGTACAGCTGGCAGAACAGGCGGAAATACATAAAGTGGCGGGGGTACAGGATTAAAAATATGCGGCAAAGCAGTAGGAATAGGAGGAGGTGTGGGACCTGCAGAATGTATGTGCTGGTGTGTAATATGTTAGGACCAGGCCCTAGTCACGTAGCAGTACGATAGGAGCAGATGGCTTCGTGATCAACACGAAGCGAGCGCTGCTGGCTAAGGGAGGCTTCGAGCGGGGTGTAATAGGAGATCAAAGAAGTAACCGTTCAACCAAGTATATTTAAGAATACTGTCTGTCGAAGTCTGCTGTTTCCATCGCGGGAATCAGCGGTCTTTAAATACAGCATATC
>PYWC01000058.1:639466-791137 GCA_003182015.1 Tuber magnatum
TGTGTATCAACTGATAGCACACGAAACAATACAAGTATCAAACGATACTGTGAAACCAAACATAAAACATTGTGTGTATCAACTGATAGCACGCGAAACAATACAAGTATCAAACGATACTGTGAAACCAAACATGAAATCCTAGTAACCCGTACCGGTTACATGGTGAATATTCACAAGAACAGAACTGGGCACTGCAGATGCTGGGAGTGCAAGAGGGGTTAAGAGGGCTGGATGTGCAAGGGGTGCTAGGGGTTCAAGACGTACTGCAGGTATCATAGGTATAGAGTTTGCAGAAGTTGGAGCAGGTACGGAGAAAAGGAAAAGGGGAGGTAGCAGGGGGGCTGCTGGTGCTGGGGAAAGAATAGGAGATACAGTTGATATACAAGATAGTAGTGGAATTAATGTTGGTGGGAGGGAGGATACACAAGGGGGTGAAGGCGAAGGCGGGGGTGATGTAGGAATCGACTATGTAGGCATAATTGGATATAATAAAGCAGAATAATAAAATTGTTTGGAAAATAAAAAAAGTGGTGTCTAGCAGGAAGGATCAACAAGGAGAAAAGAGGAAAGTGTAGATCCTTAAATTTGGAGCAGTATATTGGATTCCAAGGTGTTGCTAGCAGATTGCGTGGTCTTAGGACTCTGGCTATACCCAACAACCCAAAATATTCCCTTTACACTATTGCACTCACCCATCATTCAGGAATTTTATAGGTTTCTGGTTCCTTCATCCTTGCTTCGTACCAGTTCAGTTGATAATTTTCGTTTTAACCTATTACATTTTCTGAACAGCCCAGAGAGGGTGAAAGATAAGACTATTGAAGCAACAGTTACAAAGATACTTGTATGGACATATTTTTATTGATTCATTGCGCTCTTTTTTCTTGCCTTTATTATCATATACATTTTTCATTTTCTTCCCCATTTTCTTCTTCTTTCATCCTTATTTCTTGCTTTCCTTCATCATTCCTGGGCCTAATTAGTTATTAATAGCTATTTTTCTTAGTTTATTTGTTTTAATTTCCCACCAATTCTGTAGTTTCTCCTACTTTTTCTTTTTATTCTTCCTTTCCTTATTTTCTTTCTATTATCTCTCTTGTTTTTTTTTTTTTTTCTTTTCTTTCTTTCTTTCTTTCTTTCTTTCTTTCTTTCTTCTTTCCTTAATTATGCATCACTGACTGCCGCTATCGCGGTTTTATTTTCCTTCTTGCTGGCATTCTTTTTCTCAGTTATGCACGGTTGAGGAGAGGTGGCCCAGCAACCGTCGCCATGCATTCAGATTGCATACACCTTTGTTGTGGTTACCATTGTAATATGAACAGATATGATCAGATATGCTATTATTTTCTGCCAAGAGATCGGTTTTGCAATACATATAGACATATTTGTATCTAGGCTCAAGGTGTTCAGGGTCAGGGTTTATGGGTTCCGGTAACACAAAGAAACAAAGGTGTAATTCCTAAGTACAGGTGTAGGCAGGAAATTACTAAGTTGTTTCAGAAAAGAAAACTACTAAGTGCATACCCCTTTATATAATAAAGAAAAATTCTCTGCTAATAAATCCCAACATCTTCAACCCTTTTCCGATATATGGCTGCACTGTTCCATCACTTTCCATGAGGTTCCGTTATGCAGAACCTCAACCAATCTACTTCTTCCATTCCTAGACAACTATACAACCCTGGCTCCCATATATTGAACCAAAAACCTAAAGCAACCATACTCCTGTCGGGTGGCTATGACAATCACTTGTACTCAATTCTCTAATATAGTTTCAGTATTATACTATTTACTTACAAAGAGTTATTGGAGAATAAAACTGAGAGTTAAACTTAATATCACTGTAATGGGGGCACACCTAGGAAGATGGATCCCAAGGTTGCGACCGCATCAAACAACTTCAAACTTATCGTCAAAGGGTCACCCAAATGTAAGACTAAGGTAAGCAGTAAAACTTAATATCGTTAAGCCTAACACGGCACTCAATTAAGGTCTCAAGAGGATTGATTGTTGGAGTAGGAGAGTTCTCGCATAGACTTTCAGGTAGTTTTATCTTATGCCAGAAACTCCCTCATCAGTTTACTACAACTGTTCGAGCACACCCTTCTACGTTAAGAGTTATCTGACATGTTTCCTGGTACAACCTGCGGGCATGCATGTGTTGACACACTGTAGTCGACGTTCACCTTATGCGGTTAGCGTTTCTGCGGTGCATTTCCATTTAGCCTGATAGAGTGAAAACTTCTACGCATCGGCATCTTACCAGTGACTAACAGTCAAGACGCCACATGAACTAGACTATTTATGACACCCTTCCCATATGTCTTGATCTCTACTTGGCCCCAGAAACTACTGTGAGCAGTTTATCTATCTGCTATTTACAGTTCTCAGGCTTCCGTTGTCTTCTGCAGGATATGGTGATCTGGGAGGGGTCCAATGGGTGCCACCCATGACCCCTGCCTCAGATCAACCTTATCTGTGCTAGGAATCATGCTTTCAGTGTCTCTGTACTTCCCTTTTAGAGCCTATGGTGTTGGGGACACTCTCGGGCTTGGTAGGTGCAAAACTCTCCCAGCTGCCCCAGCACCACCCGGGACTACCTTCGGGACCCCCATGGTTAACCCCTGTTCACTCTGCCAGCTTTGGTCCGTTTTACTTCAAACAACTTGGAGGAGGTACTCCACCTTCCACTCTATGCCCCCATGGTTATCCTGCGAACTGCTTACGGTCGACCAGACGGCAGCGACGTATACGGCGTTGCTAGCAGGTCTGTAAAGATGCTTCTTTACTAGACTGCACACAACTACACAACTGTTTGCCCATGACCTCCGGGCCTCATGGCGGGGCCGCAGGGGTATGATAAGAATAATGTCACCAGTTCGAAGCTTCTCTGGAGCTTTGTAGCTCACCCAATAGCATCTCTCGGAACCCCAGGTTCTAGTATCATGAATGGCTTCCTGTGACAAAACATTCTGGTCATTTTCCCCGAACCCTCAGAGGGACTTTGTGTTGAAAGGTAGGGTAACCCAGGACTTTGGGCAGGGTAACCCAAGCCACATGGCAGGGTAACCTGATCCTGAGGGTAGGGTAACCTTGTCTGGCGGACAAGGTAACTTTTCTCTGCTACCCTCTCTATCCTGTTGCCAGAGATAGACATTTCTGACCTTTCTCCAGTTACCCCGCCTAGCTGAATAACTGCCCCTTCTGAGGTCCCTAAGTACGCTAACACCACTTCCCTAGTGTAGCCTAGTACCCAAGTACCTAGCCAGCCAACTCTGTTTATCTCGGAGCTTGGGCCATCGGGTCTTCACAGGTCCAGCACTTACTTGCCTCTCAGTTCCTACCATATCACCTCCTGGCTACCCGTATGGGTGAAGGTTCCGACTGCCATAGCTCATGTATGCTGGGTCATTACAATCACCAACTGAATTGATATAAGTTTGGACCATTACTATCATATCCATATCCTCAAGTATGCTTACCATTCTTGGGTAATTACCTTTCTTGGGCTTTTTAAAAACTATTTCCTTCCTGCACATGACCTCTTGTCTCGTAATTTGGTAGTATACTTTCTGGCCACAGCTACTACCCGTTGCTTCCTATTGAGCTAGTACCATTTGCATTTTCAGTACCTGAACAATCTCAGTGAACTGGTTGGACCCTGTGAGTACTTTCTGCCCTTATTCAACCTGCAGTGTATAGAATAGATAGACCTGATAATACCAAGTATAATGGTAACCAATAACATTGGGCTTTCTGGGTTGTAACTTAACAGCTTTAGATATTGTCATTATTGTAGACTTAAGAATCTGTAGTTATATAGTAGATGGTATAAGTTTACGACTAGGCTAATATAGCTATATTTATATTGCTATCTTAATTCAACATATCAGTTTTGCTTGAATTGCTAAGGTATGGAATATCTGAACTTGAGTTTCTGGGATCTGTTCCTAATACTGACGGTTGGGGTATATAGCAGCCCACTTTGTTGCTTGTAATTTGACCTGATACTTATGGACTCTGAGAGTACTTAATAATACTATTTAAAATCCAAAAGCTAGTACAAGAATGTTCAAATTTTTGATAGTTTTATATTGACATAAGCTTACTGGTTTGAACAGCTAAACTATAAGTAAATAAATTTAAAAATATTAGATATATAGTTGAATCTTGGTTTAGAGATATTTTTACCGACTAAAGCCTTGCTTTATAAGCATAACTATGAAGAGTAGAGTGATTAAAGATAGGTGTGGTAGATGTTGAAGCTGTAGCATTTTGAATAGGAAGAGGTAGAGGCATATCTGATACAGAAGATCAATTTAGATCTATTTTCTTATTTTTTTTTCTTGCCAGAAAGACAAAATCTCTCTACTGAAAAAGAATTGTAAGTAAAATAGGAATATAGAAATAAGAAGCATGAAAATTAAGATACTATTAATTTGTAATATTGTTATAAACAAAAGTTAATATTTTATTACAGAAACAGGATTTAGGATACAGTGCTAGATTTTTAAAGTATTGAGTGTTACGTGTTGTTAGGGCATGACGTATCTTTTACGTGTCAGATACTATATAACTAAAAGAAAGTCTACTGATCACTAATCTCAAGCTCCATTATCACTACTTTCCAGACCCCGCTTTTCATCTTCCTGATTAGAAAGGTCAGAACCCAGGTCAACACCAAACACGTCTCATGATCCTACCTAGCCACTGAACTTTGAGCTTCATAAGTGTGCTGGAATGACATTCTCTGAGATAACTTGAAATGACTAGTACCCCACTGCTATCTACTTTATGCTCTTTCATAGCCTCAGACTGGGGGCTCTTCCACTCCCAGTCTATGGTTATGGAAGAGAAGCGATGATAAGAATGGGATTTCTCTGTGTTGTTGCGGGATTTCCTAAAAAACAGAAAATGCCAACTTGGTTTGATTTTATGAACTATAAATTGTTTTCAATTATGAAAGGATTGGATATGGTATTTACTGCTTATTTGTTGTTTTGGGAAGGAGGGTGAAGTCTCTTTTGTTACTTGGGTTTTTAGGCCATAACTTTGGTTGCATGCCATGGATTTTCCTGTAGCTAGCTACAAATAAACTGCAGATTTGACAAAAAAAAATACTGATCACTAATCTAGCTTGCTCTAAACCCTTCCTTACATGCAGCTGTGATCTCCCATCAATTTCTATCTTCTTCTGTAATATAGCATTACTAAGTAACTGAAAAAACCCACTATGTCTATTATGTATATACAACCAAAAGCTGAACTCAGTACCACACTATATTTGTCAGGTAGCCATGACAATGATCACAATTCATATTGTAAGAACTTTCAGTTCATTGAGTTTGCAATAAACAAGAACATTTACCTTCTCTGCATCCCTCTTCACGCTTTACATATACTTCAACCACACAATATTCCATTGGTCTATCATCTCAATATCTATTACCAGCAACTAGTTTATTAAAACAGAGGACTCACTAGCCTATATTCAAAGCTATGCAAAGGAGATGTCTATTCAATATACTTAAAGGCCAGACTCAAGACCTTTTTAAAGAAGAATATCCTTTTAGTATGAGGAGCAACTGGTCTATTACATATAAGATAAACTGGTATAGTGAAATAGGTATGTCATGTAATTATTGGCAAAGGGTCACATGTTTGATTCCAGAATGCACTACAGTATTGGGAGAATAAGATAATATCTTCCAATATGATACCGGTACAAAACTCTCGATTGTGCCAGTACCAAATGTTGTGAATGGAGAGATTTTTGCTGAATTCTGAAAAGTGGATTCTTGGCTATTCAGATAAGATTGAGTGACATGATTTGGTTGGTTGATTGTGGAGATAAATGTGGGCCAAGATAACTCAGCCGCACCAACTCATAGATGCCAACCGGCGGGTGTTTGGCTACTCCAATAGGAGTTTATGGGTACAACACAGGCAGTAAAGACTGAAGAGCAAGTCAGTTGATAGAGGAATATGGAGGAAAACCTGAAGAGAGAACAATGCCCAAGAGATGATCATTTATCTGCACCTAAAGGCATAACAAGATAGAGTCAGCAGAGTGCCTACTATGTGAAAGGTTGACCCTGAGTGTCAAAAGACCAAAATGCCATGGTTGTAATAAGAAAGAAGGATACTTACTGTGGATCAACGCAGATAGAGGATAAATCCAGCTATATTGATAAGTCTGTTGTCGGAGCTGATTACTTAGTATGGAGATAACAAAGCAGTAACCACTTATCAGGGTAAAAGGATTTAGGTGACTATGGCTTTGAGTGTATGCCGCAAAGATAGAGATAGGAATACCCACTGTGCTATCTGCAGAATCTCAGAGTTAAGTGGGGTTAAGGTTTGCAGTATCTGTAAAGTTTACACTAAGGAAAAAAAAGAAACGATAGGAGGATTAGATAGTCCATGAACATCTAGACATAAAATATAAATATTGAGGTGCCTCTCCTGCTTTTAGGAACATTATCGGTGATGAAGTAGGGATCTTATCAATACATTCATTATCAATTCAATTCTTGTACTTTTATCCATCCAGAGTATACTGGACTTTCCTCGCGTTCACTTCCTTGAGTATCGGGTCTTAGTCAGAATTTCCTTATGCTCAGACTTGGCTATAGCCGAACACTATATTGATATGATCTTTCACACTACTTGTAACGGGGGCACCCCTAGAAAGATGGATCCACAGATGGTGCCCGGAGCGAACAACTTCACTTATCGCCAAAAGTTCACCGAGATGTAAGAGTAAAGTAAACGGTAAAACTTAATGTCGTTAAGCCTGACGCTTCACTCAATTAAGTTCTTGAGAGGATTGATTGTTGGAGTAGGAGAGTTCTCACATAGACTTTTAGGTAGTTTTATCTTATGCCAGGGACTCCCCCATCGGTTTACTCCAACTATTCGAGCCTGCCCTTCTCCGCTAAGCATTGTCCGACAGGTCTCCTGGTACACCATTCGGGCATGCATGTGTCGACAAACTCTAGTCAGCATTCACCTTATGCGGTTCTTGTTTCTGTGGCCCATTTCAATTTTGCCTGCTGGAGTGAAAACTTCTTCGCATCGGCGTCGTGGCAGTGGCTAATAGTCAAGACGCCACATGAACTAGACTATCTATGACACGCTTCACCTATGCATGGATTTCTACTTACCCCTGGAAGCTACCGTGAGTGGTTGGTCTATCTACTATTTACAAGTCTCGGGCTTCTGCTCTGTTCCACAGGATATGGTGATTCGTGACGGGTCCAATGGGCGCTACCCATGACCACTACCCTGGATCCACCTTACCTTTGGTAGTAATCATGCTTTCAGTGTCTCTGCACATCCTTTGAAGAGCCTATAGTGTTGGGGACACTTTCGGGCTTCGTAGGTGTAAAACTCCCGCGGCTGCCCCTGCACCACCCAGGACTCCCTTTGGGACCCCCACAGTTGACTCCTGTTAACTCTGTCAGCTTTGGTCTGTTTTACTCCCAACAACTTGGTCGAGGTACTCCACCTTCCACCCTATGCCTTCGTATATATCCTGCGAACAGCCCGCAGTCGACCGGACGGCAGCAACGTATATGGTGTTGCAAGCAGGTCTACAAAAACCCTTCTTTGCTAGACTGCACTCAACTACGCAGCCGTTTGCTCATGACGTCCAGGCCTCAAGGCGGGGCCGGAGGGGTATGACAAGAATAATGTCTCGAATTTACAGCTTCTTCGAAGCTACGCAGCTCGCCCAATAGCATCTCCCGGAACCTCTGATTCCTGTATTATGGATGCCTTCGCATGACAAACATTGCGGTCATTTTTTCCAAACTCCCCCAGGCACTTCGGATTGCAAGGTAGGGTAACTCAGGACCTTGGACAGGGTAACGCATGCCCCAAGGCTGGGTAACCTGGTCCTGAGGGTAGAGTAACCTTGTCTGGTGGACAAGATGACTTTTTCCTGTTACCATGTCTATTCCGTTGCCGGAGATAGGCACTTCTGACCTTTCTCCTATTACCTGGCTGAGCTGAGTAACTGCCCCTTCTGAGGTCCCTAAGTACGCTGACACCGCTCCTGGGTGCACCCAGGTACCGAAGTACCTGGCCCGCCAATTCTGTTCATTCCCAGAGCCTGGGCCATCATGTCTCTGTAGGTCAAGTACCCACTTGCCTGCTAGTTCCTACCAGTTCACCCCCTGGCTACCTGTCTGGATGTAGGTTCCGACTACCATAGCTCATGTATGCTTGGTCATTACATCACTCCCCTCTTCTCTAGAGTTTGTCCCGCACCATTAGCGCCGTCTCTTATTTCCACGACTCGATTCCCCCAAGACCCTATGGTCCCTGGGGTTGGACAGATATCTTTGGCGGAAATCCAGAAGGGCCTGCCAGCCTGTCACTTCCCGTATCTCATAGGGCTCCCATGAATTCTCCTTGGCTCCATAGACTTCCCACCAAACCAGGTACAGGACAAAGTCCAATGGGAACTTCGCCTTTGTCCCACCATACTATCGACCGTTCACCACAGCTTCGATAATGTAACCTGGCTCTTTCTCCACTAGTTCAGGGGTAGGGACTTCCTTGACCCTACCCGATCCCAGATCCTCACGCTAGGGTTCGTGCAATATGATATTTAAAACCGGCTGGGTCCTCCACCTAGCGGCCTGTTGCAGTTTGTATGCTCAGTTACCCACCGGATGTTTGACCACGAAAGGTCTAAACATCTGGTAGTCCAGCTTCTCCATTTGACTCTTCGTGCAGATGTTCTTTCGGTTCAATATTACCTGGTCCACTTTCTTTGCCCACCCGCTGGCCACAACCTCCAAGGCAACATAGTCCGGTTACTGGAGCCTTTTCCAGTCGTGCCATTTCTGTTGCCTTTCCTGTGCCCGTTGGATCCTTGCTTGAATTTCTTGCCAGGTTCCTTCCCATTCTTTAACCAGGAGCTCACTACTAGGCTGTATTCCTTGATGATCAGACACCACACCGGACCAGTTTGTCTGTACGTTGAGCCCATAATTGATCTCAAACCGTGGTGACCTGGTGGATTCTGATGTCTGGGTGTTATACGCATACTCCAGGAGCACTAGTAGCGAAATCCAAGCATCCTGTTAGCAGGAGCACTAGCTACGCAAGTACTGCTCCAGTGTCTGATTAACTCTCTCAGTTTGCCCATAACTTTCCAGGTGGAATGCGGTCGAAACGTTTGCTTTCACTTGCAGCAAGTGCATCAGACTCATCTAGTACTTGGATGTGAATCAGCTATCTCTGTCAGAGATGATTGACTCTGGGAGTCCATGAAGGCACCAAACTTCGTTTAGGGATATCAAGGCAAGCTCCTTGATCGGTACCTCAGTAGTCAGGGGTATGAAATGTGACATTTTCGGGAATCTATCTACTATGACCCAGATCTTGGTATGGGCTTCGGACTCTGGCAGCGCTTCACTGAAGTCTATTGAAATCGCTGTCCGCGGTCGTATACGAACATCAATAGGTTCCAGCGGACCAAACTTCTTGTGCCTGACGGACTTATTTCTTTGGCATGCATCACATATCCGCACATAGTCAGTAATGTGCTCATCCATCCTAGGCCAATAGAAGTTAGCCCTAACCAGGCCAATTGTCTTGTAAGTCCCAAAGTGTGACGCGACTCGTCAGTCATGTTCAGCCTCCGTGATTGTCTGCTTCAGATTCTGGCCCTTGGGAACATACCAGCTGTTCTGGGACAGGAGGAAGCCCTTTTCTGTCGCGAAGGGTCAGTCGACCTCCTTGTCTCCAGCAGTCATTGCCTTCAGGATTCTGAAGTATTCCTGGTCTTCTTTTATCGCTACCCGGAGTTGATCCAACAAGGAGGTCAGGAGTTGAAACCCTTGGCACACCTGTAACACCTGTGGTCACAAGATGTTCCGTTCCGGGCTCCCAACTCACTGTCCAGGGCAAAAAAAGTGACTGTGGGAGAAAGTCACTCCACCCTTCAGGGTGGTGGGCCCTGCGCTGCGACAAAGCATCCACCTTCTCATTCAACCATCCTTCTCCGTAAACCACCTTGCAGTGAAACGGTTGCAGCAACTCAGCCCAGCAGTGCTCCTTTCGGTTAAGGACCTTAGTACTCTTAAAGTAATCCAAATTCTTATGATCTGTATAGATCACCAACTGATCTGTTACCGTGCATAGCAGATGATCCCATTCCTCGAATGCTGCCACGATGGCAGTTATTCCCTTGTGATGGACATCACAATTAATCTCCAATAGGTAAAACTTCCTACTATGATAGGCCACTGAATGCTATTTCTCATCTTCATAGAACTCTGAGAGGATGGCTCCAAATACAAAGTCGCTAGCATCAGTTTCCAGCTGGGTTAGCCATTCAGGGTCAAAATGTGCTAGGACAGATTTGGATGTGAACGCCTCCTTCAAATGGTTGAAGGCCTGCTCACATGCAGGTGTCCATTCCCAGCAGACATCCTTCTTAGTCAAGTCCATCAGAGGTTTCGCTGTCTTGCTTAAACCTTCTATGAACTAAGAATAGATGCTGGCAAAGCCTATAAAGCTTTGAACGTCGACAACGCATGTTGGAGGTAGCCAATCCATGATTGTTTGCACCTTCTCTGACAACATAGAGATTCCCATATCAGAGATCTTGTATCCGCAGAATTCAACCTCCTGTTGGTGGAAACCGGACTTCATCCTGCTTACGTATAGTCTGACTTGCCACAATTTCTCCATCACACACCTTACCATGGTGACATGCTCTTCCCTGGTTTCGGAATAGATCAGGATGTCATCATGTATGCAATAACACGTTCATTCACAAGGTCCCAGAAGACCTCATTTATCATGCTCTGGAAGGTTGCCATGGTATTACCCAACCCGAACGGCATGACCATGTAGTCATACAGTCCATATCTGCACCGGAAGGCTGTCTTCCATTCCTCACCTCCTTTTATCCTCAGAAGCTAGTAGCCGTTCTTCAAGTCCAACTTGGTGAACAGAACGGCTTTTCCGAACCTATTGCGCAGTTCATTCGTCAACAGTAGAGGATACTTGCTCTGAACCGTGATTTTGTTCAACTCTCGGTAATCTATTACCGGTTGTAATGTACCATCTGGTTTTGGCACGAAGAGGATAGGGGCTGCTGCCAAGGAACTGGATCGCCGTAGCTTTCCCATTGGTAGCATTTTAATGAGACATTCCGGCAGTGCCTTGAGCTACTTTTCAGATAATGGATAGATAGGCCAAAACGGAGGTGGAGTCCCAGGTTGTAACTTGATCGTATGATCACACCTGAAGTGCTCGGGTAGTGCCTCAATCTGTTCTTGCCTGAAGATATCCCCATAATGCTTATATTCGACGAGTAGCTTAACCGGAATGTCGGCACCTTCCTGCTCTGAGAATTGTACAATTTCCAGTAGGTACACATTGCCAGGATCTTCGGCTAGTAACTCTTCATCGCTCATGAACACTAACCGCCACTGCCCTGACTGGCCGTTAGCCTTGCAGCAATCTGAGCAGCAGGTGAGTGATCCTGTCTTCCAATCTATGTCGGGGTTATAGTCCTTCAACCAAGACACAGGTAGGTACCCATCTACCTTCGTGTCGGGCATATCAGTGACTTCAAACCACACCTCATTATGGTGGTCGCCCATTTTCATCCCCAATGATTTAGTAAGGTGCAGGCCTGACCCAGGAATGTGATTACCCCTTGTGTTACTTATTGGCACATGCACCATTCGCTGTACACAAGGTGTCTGGGTCTGCTTAACCCATCGGCTGCTAAGCACCGGCCCAGTGGCTCTGCTATCAAGTAGCATGAGCACTTCTGCACTTACCTGTCTAGCTCCAATTTTCCTGTCTAACTTTACCCACAGGTGGATAGACTTGGCATGATGAGGCAAGTTGTCACACTTCTGCCTCTGCTCTTGTCTCAGGGACTTAGTCATCTTGGCTTACAATTCATCTGTTGCCTTTCAACACAAGAGTGGCCACGGCGGGTTGGTAAACGTTAAGGGATTGGGATTCGTTTTATCAATAGCTAGGGTGTTTACTATCACCCCAGCATGATTTCAGGTGCTAAACCCTCCTCAGGTAAACTTGGCAATAACACTGTTTATTTGATCAAGTCCAGCCTGACCCCTTCCACTTGTACTAAATATAACAATTTTCCTGAGGTGGGTAGAGGTCCACTGTCAGACCAGTTCCAAGCGAAGTATCCTTGCTTCCTCAATGTTGAGCGTCTCCTCTAGCATGAGCTCACCTAGTCTTAACCGAAATAATGTCCTATGACTTGCCCATCCAGCTAAGGAAATCCTGAAAGAAATAGCTATAACTAGAACAAAGGAAATAACCAGAAACCCAACAAAGAAGAGATAGCCCTGTCCACCACGCACGCCCCGTAACATCTACCTGCCTACACCACTTGGGTGTAGTCAGTATCAGGGTTATTCAGGGATTGGAGGAGTGCTTACCCATCCCAGAAGCCACTTCCGGGGTGCCTTTCCCTCCACCCCTCATGGGTCCATGGATATGGGTTAGGAAGGTTATACCTTAAGCAGAATGGGTCCCTACGTATTCTGAGACATCAGTATCAACCTCTATGATCTGAGGTGATGCCTGGCGGGGTTTAAGTATCTTTGACAAGGAAGCTGGAGGGGGCACTTCAATGCACTAAAGCCGCTTGTCCATTCCTGTGGGCTCGCTGACTGGGGCTCACCGTTTCAACCCAGGAGCCTGTTTGGATGAACTACTGACTGGGGCCGCTGTGGTATACTTTCTCCCGAAGTGACCCATTTGCCCACAGTGGGTGCACTGGTTGTGCATTCTCCGATGTTCGGTCAAAGTAGACAGGATTCCTTTATACGCTATTGCATACTCAGAAGTCACTGGCTTTGCCTGTTTCCCCACATTGAAATTAGTAGGTTTGGCAGGCCACTGGTTCTGTCTGCCTGAAGCTTTGGCGTTCCTTTTAAACCTTGCAGAGGTTAATGACCTATTGTCCTGCTTATCCATTGCCAGGGACCATTGAACAGGGTGGATAATATGGTTACTGAAACGGGAGTTGTCTTCCAACATGTGTCCAACTGTGTGAAGAAGATTGACGTAGTCATTCAAGACTGTTGGATGGGGCTTGTTATGTGTTCGGGCTAGGACCTAGTTATGTGGCGGTACGTTAGGAGCAGATGGCTTCTTGATGAACAAGAAGCGAGCACTGCTTGCTAAAGGAGGCTTCGAACGGGGTGTAATAGGAGATCAAAGAAGTAACCGCTCAACCAAGTATATTAAGAATGCTGTCAGTCGAAGTCTGCTGTTTTCATTGCAGAAATTAGGGACCTTTAAATACAGCATATCGCTTTTCTCCAGTATGAGAGATATTGCAAAACAATTCGTGTATCAACCGATAGTACCTGAAGCAATACAAGTATCAAAAGATACTATGAAACCAAACATAAAACAATTTGTGTATCAACCGATAGCACACGAAACAATACAAGTATCAAGCGATAACGTGAAACAAAACATAAAACAATGTGTGTATCAACCGATTGCCCACGAAACAATACCAGTATCAAATGATACCGTGAAACCAAACATAAAACAATGTGTGTATCAACCGATAGGACACGAAACAATACAAGTATCAAACGATACCGTGAAGCCAAACATAAAGCAATATGTGTATCAACCGATAGCACACGAAACATAAAGCAACCCAGTACCCGTACCGGTTACACTCCCAAAATAAAATAACAATTTCACCAAATAAAACAACTTAATAAATCCTAATAGCCGGTAAATCCGCTATTCTCCTAAAAGACCGCTTAGGACCCATCCTCATCGTCATCGCTATCATGCAACAATCTCATGTCATCCTGCAACCTCCCTTCCACACCTTGCAACCATCTTTCCAAACACTCCCCACATGGTACACCGTGCACAAAGCAACCTGACCCCCAGTAGTGTGGCAGGTCCACAAAGTTCCGTACTATCTGGTCCCCCCATTCCTCCGTCTCGACATCGATTCGTCCGCAATCCTCGCGGTGCTCAATGTAGAATAATTTCCAGTATGCCCTTTCTGGGATCATCTCTCGGTACAGCAGGTATCCCAAAATGAGGTCTTGTCCCTTTATGCTGACTTCTTCGTAATTTGACATTTTGTTTCTTTCGCGTAAGGATAAGTTTTGTAAGAGGGTAAAGGTTTGGAGGTCTGGTAATTTGGTCTGTTTTCTTGCGAGTGTTAGAGGGATGGTGGGTGGTTTTTATGTTTCGGTGGTGACCTTGCTTAGGTGTTGTTCTTGCTTAGGTGTCGGCCCGGCTTAGGTCTTCAGGGGAAGGGGGGTGCTGCTTAATTGTGGTTTCTTCCGTTTCCATGCAACCATCACATTTTTCAGTGCTCAGGTAGCACCCACTACTAATGTGGAAAACATCTGACAATGTTTCTCCCCACATTCGTCACATTGATTCTGCAGTTATTTCTAAGTATGCATTGCAGATATGTACGAATAGCCGGTGTGTAAGGTATCGTCTAGGGATAATATCACGGCTCCAACAACAGTCCCATTAGCTGATGGCGCAGTCTCCCAGGTACTTGCTCATAGTTTGACATCGTACAGCTGCTGGATGGTGTGTTTTTTCCTTTCACCATTGCCAGTACTCAGCCTCGGCCAGCCGGGCTAGGTATGCTGCTTCATCTTCCATTACTGGATTTTCATCTTCGCTGCTTTCAAAATCCCTTTCAAAGTGGGCTGACCAGGATCCGTCCTGTATTCCTTGGTCCCTGTCTGGGCGCAGGTGTTGAATTTCTGGTAGTGTTGGGCTCCACGCCACCATCACATGGTTTATCGTAGAGGGTAACTCGTCCTCCGGTTTGTTGTCTTCCCACCATTGATTTACCAATTCCATCGCATTTTTCGATCCTTCAAGGGGTTCCCAGCTATTCTCTGTTTCTGGGTACCCCACCCATTTCACTGGAAATTGGTCACGGTCATACTGTCTTCTGTGGTCTCGTATGGTTTCCACTTCCCATTCTGGTTTCTGGCTAACCACGATCGGGTGTGGTTTTGCATGGCTCCTGGCAGGGAAGGAGATATCATCGGTAGGGTGGTGTCTTTTCACGGTGGATGCATGGAAGGTTGCTTCGCGGTTTCTGTGCATTCTGCAATCTATTTCTACCGTGTAATTTTGTGTATACTCATCGTATTCGATTATCTTGAATGGTCCACACCAACGCGGTTGCAATTTCTTGCTACGTCCTGATTCTGTTGCGAATAAACATCCATATACCAGTAACAAATTACCCTTTCCTATCGGTGTATGGTGTCTGCGTTGTTTTGCTGCCATTCTCGTGCTTCTGAATCATGCCATTTTAATCGCATTGAATGCCACGTTCCAGATTGCTTGGTGCCTGTTTAACAATTCGTCGGCAGCCGGTACCGCGGAGTTCTTGAACTTTGCTAGGGGCAGTAGTGGGCAATTCTTTCCAAAAATGGCCTCATATGGTAATGGACCGAGAGTTTCTGATCATCCCGCATTCAGGTATGCTGCTGTCTCTGGTATGGCATCAAACCAATTGTTTTGTATTGTCTTGACTAGGTTTCGGAGAGCTGTCTTCAATTCTCGAATTTTTTTTTCGACTTGTCCATTAGTTGCATGATGGCCTGTTGCTGCCTTGATATGCTCAATACCTGACGATCGACACTGTTGTTTCCACACCTGTGACTCAAACCGTGGGTCCGCATCGCTTACTAGAGATGTTGGGTAGCCATGGGGTGTAAACATTTTGTTGTGTAGAAGTTCCCAGGTTGTTATTTCTGTTACTTGCTAAGTTGTAGGTATGAGCCACATGACTCCTGAAAACCTATCCATCGCAACCAGGATTGTGTCATATCCCCTTGAATTGTGGAAGGGTCCCGCAAAGTCAATGGCTATTGAGTCAAAAATTTCCGCTGGCAGGGTAATTGTTTGAGCCTTTCCTTCTGTCAATTTTGTAGGCTCCTGATTTATCTGGCATATGTGGTACGGGGTTATATATGCCCTAAAGTCCTTCCGCATTTCAGGCCAAAATAGGTACTCCATTGCGTACCGTAAGTTTCGTTCAACACTGTGGTGGCCTTTATTGTGGATTTCACTAATGACATATTCTCTTAATGTCGTATTTCCATATGCGGGACCTTTTGGGATATACAGGTAGTCTTCTCCATTTCTGGTTTTTGCGTATAGCATTCCGTTTCCAACCTTGTAGGAGGACAAGTCTCCTCTGGAGTTCATAGTCTCATTGATCTTTTTCCAAATTGGTTCTTTCCGGTATACTGCTATCATGCGTGCTCGGAACATTCCGGTCATTTCATTGGCTGTGCGTACGGTGTCGCGTTTGTCTGCTATCTCACTTCCTCTGGTTGTCTCAGGTAGGTCTTCGCCCTCATTGTCTTCCAAGACATCGTATAGCCCGCGCCAATATTCTGTTATTGTCGGGGGCATTACTGAGACTATTGTCTTCTTGGTAAGGTTTTCTAGCCATTCCGCTCGTCTAAGCACTGGTGGACTATCAGGTCCTGGCATTCAGAATGCTGCTACTGTCTCAGTCGTAAGGTTGTCTATTGGTTCTGGCTCCGGCATTTAGAATGCCGGGGCTAACGGGTTTAGCAGTGCCGGAATTGTATAGGTTCTGGGCGTCGGCTGGGCAAGGGTGGATGGCCCTTCTCCCGCAGTAATTGGTCTTCTATTGATCGATTGTTGCCATTCCCAGTCATTGATTTCGGGGGACTCCACAGGGCTCGAGTCGATTTCTGTACTTGGGGGCCTTGGTCCTTCACTAAGCGGGTAAGGGGTCTATTTTCCCTGTCGTCCAGGTTGGTTGTTCATGAATTTGATCTCAGTTTGGTGATATGGGTAATGATCCAGGTAACAGTGTGAGTAGTGTAATGCGCTATGTTGGAGTTCTTCCGCTGGCATACTGTGCAGGGTACACTGGTCACCCCAATCGTGTCCTGCAGTGATCGAGCAGGGGCTTTCGGGCGGTACAGGTGCCTCGTTGGGGTACTCAGTATAGGAGAAAGGAGAGGGAGGAGGGGAGAACTCATGTGTGGGCTCCATTGTGTTTGATTCTTGCTCATAGACCGTGTTATCCGAGATGTCATCCACTTCCTTGGTATAATCGAGGACATGGAGTGGGTTCAAGTCTGATTCCCCTGCGTATACCCAGGAAAGAGCATCAGGCAAATTGTTTCTGATTCCTGGTGCGTAGACTATTTTCGCATCGTGTTTGCCCAAGGCACTTAGCCATCCGACTTACTTTCTACCTGGGTTCTTTGCTGTTCTTAGGTGTGTCAAGGGTTGGTGGTCTGTAACTATTGTAAAGGAATTTCCCATAAGTATATTGTGGAACCGGTTAAGTGCTTCCACTATTGCTGAGGCCTCTTTATCGGTAGTCCCATAGTTCATCCGAGCGTTGGTGAACTTCCTGTTGTGTAACGCGGCCGGCTGTGCTGTCTCATATGTGGGTTCCTGTCGCACTGTAACGACCCAGCATACATGAGCTATGGCAGACAGAACCTATACCCATACAGGAAGCCAGAAGGCGAACTGGTAGGAACCGGCAGGCAAGTAAGTCCTTGACCTATGGAGACCCGATGGCCTGGGCTCCACGAATGAACATGATTGGCTGGTCAGGGACTTAGGTACCTGGATACACCCGGGAGAGGTGTCAGCATACTTGGGGATGTCTGAAGGGGCAGTTGCTCAGCTAGGCCGGATAACAGGAGAAAGGTCAGAAGCATCTATCTCTGGCAACGGGATAGACAGGGTAACAGGGAAAAGTTATCGTGTCCACCGGACAGGTTACCCTACCCTCAGGATCAGGTTACCCTGCCTTGGGGCTTGGGTTACCCTGCCCAAGGGCCTGAGTTACCCTACCTTTCAATACGAAGTCCCACGGGGAGTTCGGGAAAAATGACTGGATTGTTTGGCACGCAAAGCCATGCATGATACTTGAATCTGAGGTTCCGGGGGATACTATTGGGCAAGCTACGTAGCTTTGAGGAAGCTGTAAATTGAAGACATAATTCCTATCATACCCCTCCGGCCCCGCCTTGCGGCTGGGACGCCATGGGCAAAGGGTTGTGTAGTTGTGTGCAGCCTATCAGAGAGGAATCTTTGGCGACATGCTTGTAACAGCGTATACGTCGCTGCCGTCCGGTCGACCGTAAGCTCTTCGCATGATATACAAGAGGGCATAGGGTGGAAGGTGAAGTACCTCCTCCAAGTGGTTCGGAGTAAAACGGACCAAAGCTGACAGAGTTAACGGGTGTTAACCGTGGGGGTCCCGAAGGTAGTCCCCGGTCGTGCCGGGGCGACTGGGAGAGTTTAACACCTACCAAGCCCAAACGTGCTCCCAATGCTATAGGCTCTGAAAGGGAAGTGCAGAGACACTAAAAGCATGATTCCTATCACAGGTAAGGTAGATCCAAGGTAGTGGTCATGGGTAGCGCCCATTGGATCACTCCCAGACTACCATGCCCTGCGGAAGACACCCGAAGCCCACAACCTGTACATAGTAAATAGATAAACTGCTCACGGTAGCCTCCGGAGTCAAGTAGAGATCAATGCATATGGGAAGGGTGTCATAGATAGTCTAGTTCATGAGGTGCCTTTACTCTTAGCCACTGGCAAGACACCGATGGGCAGAGGTTTTCACTCCGGCGCGCAAAATGGAAATGCACCGCAGAAACGATAACCGCATAAGGTGAACGCCGACTAGAGGGTGTCAACACATGCATGCCTGAAGGGTGTGCCAGGAAACGTGTCGGACCACCCTTAGCGGAGAAGGGTGCACCCGAATGGTTGGAGTAAACTGATGGGGGAGTTTCTGGCATAAGATAAAACTACCTGAAAGTCTTTGCGAGAACTCTTCTGCTCCAACAATCAATCCTCTCGAGACCTTAATTGAGTGAACCGTCAGGCTTTAACGACATTAAGTTTTACGGTTTACTTTAAGCTTACATCTGTGTGAACTTTTGGCGATAAGTTGAAGTTGTTCAGTGCAGTTACAACCTTGGGATCCATCTTCCTAGGGGTGCCCCCGTTACACCCACCCATGCTCCAATTCCCAAATCTGAGGCGTCCGTAACCAACCAAATTGGCTCCTCTCTGCGTATGTCTATTGGTCGCATGACTTGGTGGTCGATAATTCACCTTCGGACCATGTCAAATACGGTCTGGTCGGTCGTCGTCCATGCGAATCCGTTGTTTCCCGCCAAGTAGGCTAGCGGCACAGTAAACGTTGCATGGTGCGGGAGAACCTGGGACACATAGTTCACTATTCCTCGGAATCGTTGCAATTCCTTCTTGTTTTTTGGTCTTTCCTATTCTGCAATGGATGATGTTTTCTGGCGGGAGGCATGGATTTACTCGTTGTCCACTACGTGTCCTAATACTTCCAACTTGTCCGCAAACAGTCCTGACTTCCTTTTACTGGCATAGAATTTTGCTTTTCTGCGTTGATCACATACTTGGCATATGTGTTTCTCCTGTTCCTCCGATGTGTCTGAAAGTATGAGAATCTCATCAATGTATACCCATATAAACTGGTGTAAACATTCGCTTAGGAGATCCTCCATTATCCGCATAAATATTGCTAGTACATGAATGTCTCCTGGTAGCATTACCTTGCTCACAAATCCTGCGAACGGGGTTTTGAATGACTTGAACTTACCATTGTCCTTGTCCACCCGTGTTTGGAAATATGCATCGCTTAGGTCGATCATGCTCCTGAATTGCGCTCGTCCTATTCGGTTAAGGATCTGCTGTTGGTTTGGAATCGATGCACTATCCATGATCGTCTTATCGTTTCTCACTTTCAGGTCCACCAGGGGGAGGATCCTTCCATAAGACTTTGGTTGTAAAAAAATAGATACAGCTCCAGGTACCTCTTGTCATACAATTACTCCACTTCGTAATTTCTCGTTTATCCAGTTCATGAGTTTTTCCTTGAAGGCTTCTGGGATAGAGTATGTTGGTTGGTTTCGTAGGTTGGTTGGATCTTTTAGCCAAATGTGGTGGCTAATCTTATGCATAGGGGGTAGCGTTTCGGGGACCTTGTCCGGGAATAGATCCTTGTATTCTTCCAACAATGTTGTTGTGTTGCTGTCCGACACAGCGGCGCAGAATTCCCCGCTTGTTGATTTGCATAATACAAGTCGTTTGTCATCCGGAAATTCCACTGCTGTATCCCTACACCTGATAAGAGCATTATGTCTTTTCAGGAATGGCATTCCAAACAGGGCCTCATACTTTGCCAAGTTCCCTACAAACATCTCCTGATTTGTCTATTTCTTTTTCCCGATTCCTACGGTCAGTCCACATATCTTGTGGCTTGAAGAGCAGGAACCTTTCATTGCCACATTGACTGTTGTTGGTTGGGGTAGAGGTTCCGTAGGGATGCCATGGGTAGAGATAAAGGTGGCACTAATTATGTCACAGCCGATTGTTCCCGTATCGAATAGTACCTTTGCTAGGTGGCCTTCTATGTGAATCATTCCTTCCAGAGCCTCATGGGGCCTGATTGCCAATGTTGGTTGCATTCGGAGGCTTTCTAGTTCCACTGAGTTAATTTCCACTTCGTCATATTTGGTTGCTTCCATGTGGTTTGTGCTAGCCTCGCGCTTAGCGGCCTTTTCCTTTTCCCTTTTTGGAATAGCAGTCCTTTGCGTAGTGCCTCTTTTTCCTGCATTCCGAAGATGTGCCTTCCTCATGTCATTTCTGTTTCTTGTCCTTCTTGTCCTTTGAATCCTTGCTGTATGGTTTATTCTTCTTTGCATTATCCCGCGGTGATAATCCTTTGTTATTCCTTTACTCTGGTATGTAGCTTCAGTAGACTCCTGTTTCATACAGGATAGCGTCCTTCCGTTCGGCCCGCTTGACTATCTTTTCAAAGGAATCACCCTCCTCCTCCATGGGTTCTACCTCCTGGTGTAGTCTGGGATGCATTGCTTCACACAATCTTTGTCGTAGCATATACTGAGACACCGTCCCGGTAGGTAATCGTCTATTATACATTAAGAGATCTGTCACGACCAAGGTTACTCTCTCTGTTTTGCCATTTCGTACTTGCTGGATATCCTTGAACCATTTGCATAGTTCTTCCGTATTTCACGAGGATTGGAATGTCTCTCTCAAGTATTTTATCAGGGTCGTTCCTCAGATTTTTTCCCCACTCTCATAGTGGTTCATTGCTTGGTGGTATGCTTCCTCTGCCTTCCCGGTACAGAAGCTTCCAAAGTACGCTCCGCTTCCTTCCTTAGTTTTGTCCACTCCATGTAGGGCCAGGTATTGAGCGGTTGTTATAACCCATCGGTCAAATACTGCAGGTTTTAAGTCCTCCTTTTCACCTGAGAATGAGGGTGGCAGCAGAAGTTAAATCTTTGGTCCTGTTTGCCCGGCCCCTGGGCTGGGCGGTCCGGCGGATTCACCTTTGGACATATGGTGTTCAGACTCTTCCTTACTCGCACTGTCGTCTGACGAGCTTTCTGGAGAGTCGCTGGGGAATTTGTTTTGTGGCTGTCCTACTACGGAGTGATCTGATGCTTCTTCTTTGTCTTCTTCCTTCTTAGGTGTTCCGACAGGTATGCTGTCTTTCTTCTGTGGTTGCGCCGGTCCCTTTCCTTTACTGGGGCTGGGCGGAAATAGCCCAGGAATGCTGGTTGCTACCTTTGCTAATTCATCAGTCGATTCGCTAAAGGTCTGCTTGGCTAAGTCTCGCGCTAGTTGATGTTCTGCTTGATCAAACGAGAATTTGCTCTTTGGTCCTTTCAGTTTCTGGGGTTCCCTTTTCTTGGTAAGGCCTTCTTGTGGGACCTGCTTCCCACTTTGAGTCTCCAGTGACTCAATTGTGTCATGTTGGCGCAGCCGAGCCTTTCGTGGTTCTACTGCTCCCCGATGCTAGCTTCTCTGTTGGACTTTTCGCAGGTTGATCAGACCAGGTCCCTGCCAGTTTCTTAACCACTTGCTGAGGTTAAAAAAATGTCACGTGTTCGGGCTAGGCCCTAGTCAGGTGGCGGTACGATAGGAGCAGATGGCTTCTTGATCAACAAGAAGCGAGCGCTGCTTGCCAAAGGAGGCTTCGAATGGGGTGTAATAGGATATCAAGGAAGCAACCGCTCAACCAAGTATGTTCAGAATACTGTCGGTCGAAGTCTGCTGTTTTCTTCAGAGAAATCAGCGGTCTTTAAATACAGCATATCTTCTTTCTCCAGTATGAGAGATATTGCAAAACAATGTCTGTATCAACCGATAGCATATGAAACAATACAAGTATCAAAAGATACTGTGAAACCAAACATAAAACAAGGTCTGTATCAACCAATAGCACACGAAACAATACAAGGATCAAACGATAATGTGAAACCAAACATAAAACAAGGTGTGTATCAACTGATTGCACACGAAACAATACAAGTATCCAACGATACTGTAAAACCAAATATAAAACAATATGTGTATCAACCGATAGCACACGAAACATAAAACAACCTAGTACCCGTACTGGTTACAGGACTCCTTGATTGCCTATGCATTCCAGACCTCTTGGGTAATACACGACCAGACCTTATCTCATACCTGCACAGGGTCTGTATAGCTAAGCTTATACAGGTAGTCAATCATCTTCTCCAGGTACTCATCGAGGTGGTGTGGCTTCATCACGAGGTCTCGCCAATCGAGAAGGGACCGCTCTCGTTCCGCTTGGTCATCGCTGAAACTCCCTTCAAGCCATTCCCAGAATTCTTTCCACATTCCCAACAGGTTACTGTTATTAGCAGGAACCCCAGTATGCTTACCTGCCTCCTTATTTATGTGGGAGTACAGCCCGAGATACGATGTTTGAGGGGCGTCGTCTAAGAAGGGGATCACCAGGTTTGCCTTGTCCATATCGGTCAACCTGCACTCACCAAAATACTCGAACTTAACCTCCATCAGCACCAGGAGGCTGGCGAGTTCAGGGACCTATCCCTTAAATGCCAGAATGCCACTCAGCTTTTGCGGCTTCTTCCGCCGTGGTCTGGAGAATGGCCGCGAGGTCGATCTCCTCCATAGTTCCCATGATAGCTTCTTAGCTGGATGGTCCCACTGTCATTTCTTCTTCGCGCTTCAATCATCCTTTCAAGCACAGCGAATGGGGATCAAATCAGGGAGAGAATCGGCATAATCATCATCCAAACTCTCATGGTCAGAGTCCCCTGGGTCTCCCCCTATTCCGGCTGTGCCACCTCCAGGTGGCACCTTTCTATCTCCACTACCCCAAGCATTTCCGCCTAGGGTTTCCCGTGGTTTATGGTACGCATCAAACTGTTCCTCCTGGCCATCCAGATTCCCATCCACGGGGGGGTTAGCCCCTGATGGTACTGATCCAAGTGGTGGCGCAGGGCGTCGCCCACTCTCAGGAGTTGTGTTCGAAGCCACTTGAGTTATCCGCAGAAATGCCTAAAGCTCTGGACAGCTCAGAGCTTGCATTGGTAGACCAACGTGCCTCCATGACTGACAATACCCACGTGTTGGTCATCCATCCCCTTCCTTCTGCCTTCTTCTGTGCCTTACCGCGGTCTGTTGTTCCTTCCTACACCCATATGTGTGCTAATGAATCCACCCCATACGACTAATGGGGGCATGCCTAGGAAGTTGAATCCCAAGGTTGCGACTGCACTGCACAACTTCAAATTTATCGCCAAAAGTTCACACAAATGTAGAAGCAAAGTAAACAGTAAAACTTAGTATCATTAAGCCTAATGCTTTACTCAATTAAAGTCTCCAGAGGATTGATCATTGGAGTAGTAGGGTTCTCGCATAGACTTTTTGCTACTTTTATCTTATGCCAGAAACTGCCCTATGAGTTTACTCCAACTGTTTGAGCACACCCTTCTCCATTAAGGGTAGTCCAACATGTCTCCTAGCACCTTCCTTGAGCATGCATGTGTCGACAGACTCTAGTCCATATTCACCTTATGCAGTTATCGTTTCTGCAGTGCATTTCCATTTTATCCGCCAGAGTGAAAACTTCTTCCTATCGGCATCTTGCCAGTGCCTAACAGTCAAGACGCCACATGAACTAGACTCTCTATGACAACCTTCCCATATGTAGGAAGCTCAACTGGGCCTCGGAAGCGACTGTGAGCGCTTTATCTATCTGCTGTTTATGAGTCTTGGGCTTCCGGTGTCTTCTGCTGGATAAGCCGCTCTGGGAGTGATCCAATGGGCTCTACCCATGACCACTACCTCGTATATACCCTACCTGTGGTAGGAATCATGCTTTTAGTGTCTCTGCACTTCCCTTTCAAAGCCTATAGCATTGGGGACACTTGTGGGCTTGGTAGGTGTAAAACTCTCTGGCTCGCCCCAGTACCACTCGGGACTACCTTCGGGACCCCCATGGTTAGGACCCGTTAACTTGGTCAGTTTTGGTCTACTTTACTCCAAACAACTTGGAGGAGGTATTCCACCTTCCACCCCTTGTCCCCTGATATATCCCGCGAACAGCTTATGGTCAACTGGATGGCAGCGATACATACGGTGTTGCAAGGAGGTCTGCAAAGATTCGTCTTTGCTAGACTGGACCCAACTACACAACTGTTGGCCCATGACATCTGGGCCTCAAGGTGGGGCCGCAGGGGTATGATAGGAATAATGTCTCCTGGGTACAGCTTCTCCGGAGCTGTGAAGCTCGCCCAATACGATCTCCAGGAACCCCAGATTCCAGTGTTATGCATGGCTTCGTGTGACAAACATTCCAGACATTTTTTCCAAACTCCCCGAGAGACTTCATATTGAAAGGTAGGGTAACCCAGGACTTTGGACAGGGTAACCCAAGCTCCATGGCAGGGCAACCTGATCCTCAGGGTAGGGTAACCTTGGCTGGGGACAAGATAACTTTTCCCTGTTACCTTATCTATCATGGTGCCGCAGATAGACATTTCTGACTCTTCTCCAGTTACCCGGTCTAGCTAAGTAACTGCCCCTTCTGAGGTCCCTAAGTACACTGACACCCCTTCCGAGGTGTACCCAGGTACCTAAGTACCCGGCCTGCTAATTCTGTTCATCCCAGAGCCCGGGCCATTGGGTCTCCGTAGGTCAAGTACCTGCTTGCCTGCCAGTTCCTGCCAGTTCGCCTCCTGGCTACCTGTATGGGTGAAGGTTCCGACCACCATGGCTCATGCATGCTGGGTGGTTACAATACGGGTCTCTTCCGATTTGCAGCCCAACAAACGGAACTCGTCTTGCCTGTCCGACTAACCGCTTGTGATCATGGGGAGGACGGAGGGAAGAGTGGGTTTCGAGGGGGCAGAGGGAATCACAGATGCCCCAGGAACTGAGCGAGCCGGTGTCCCAGGTCCAGGGATTGGAGTCCCCCATGATGGAGCCATGGGTGCTCCCTCTGCCTGGCACCTTACCTGTTCCAAGAATCCAGCTGACGCCATGCACACTGGCCGGAACCCTGGAGCAGCCGATAGTGCTGGTGGAAAGGCTGTGGCAGGAAAGGTATCAGGAGCGGGCAATGAAACTGGCAGAGGTGTAGGTCTTGGAGTGGTGATAAGAGGAATAGGTTTTGGGGTGGCGATGGAAGGTATGGGAGTTTCAACTGAGGGTGTTACCGGAGGAATAATAGGAGTGGGTGTTGGCCAAGATGTAGGGTCAGGCGTATCCAGTGCTTTGATACCCATTGGGTTCAATATCCTTTTCTTAACACAACGTCCATGAGTTGGTCCAATCACTGGACTTCCGGAATGACTGCCGGAGATTGAGGAGGGGATGGACAGAGAGCCCGTTGATGCTCTCGTGAAGAAAGAGGTGTAGCTATAGCCTTCTCCCTTGTGACTTTCCCGCATTCATATGCCCACAGGGCTTAGGTACGCCCACCATTGCTCGTCTCTGGCTCTCATAGCCAATTCCATCCTAAAGTTCGCTGATTTGGTATAGACGAGTGGCAGTAGGGGCACTGCCTCCATCATCAGTGTGTCGTTCTTGGCATCAATACTTTACCCTCCAGCAAAGGCCTTTTCCAATGCTGCCATACGATCTGTCAATGCCTTCTGATCCTGCAACATCCGCAGGTATGCCTGCGGCTGCATTTTCATCCTTTCAACCGCTGCTGTAGTAATCTGTTTGCAGAACACCTGCTGCTGCTAGCTATTCCAGTTCCTCATTTCTTGCTTTGCTTCCTCAAGTGACTTGGATAGCTCACAGAGAACGTAATGTTCAATGAACTCGTGCAGGAAATGGCTAAAAGGAACACCTGTGGGCGGTCGAGGGCTCATATTGTGGACAAGGGGGGAAACTGGTAGGAATGAACACGCTGCAGAGTGAGGGTCTGTAATCATAAGATCAACGCATTCATCAGGTAGCTGAATAGGGGCGGCCTCCAAGAGTAACTGGTGGCCGTCCCATTCAATGCCGCGAATATCCACAAAAACTGACACACAAAATGTCTGCTGGGAGTTCTTGTGAAGATCAAGGTCTAAATGCGAGTTAGATTCCATTCGCGTTGGCAGTTCCATACTAGCCATTGTGCTTTCCACCCTGGGCTACTTGTTCTAGACAAGGTTATCAGTATTCACGCAAGGTCAGTACCAAAGGTAGGAAAGAATTAATCAGGAGCGGGGTTGAGCGAGGGGCTTGCTTAATAATATACTATAATGGGGGCACCGCTAGGAAGAAGGATCCTGAGGGTGCGATCGCACCAATTAACTTCACTTATTGCCAAAAGTACACACAGATGTAAGGGTAAAGTAAACGGCAAAACTTAATATTGTTAAGACTGATGCTTCACTCAATTAAGGTCTTGAGAGGATTGATTGCAGGAGTAGGAGAGTTCTCGCATAGACTTTTAGGTAGTTTTATCTTATGCCAGAAACTCCGCCATTAGTTTACTGCAACTATTCTAGCACATCCTTCTCCACTAAGTGTGGTCCGACACATCTCCTGGCACACCCTTTGGGCATGCATGTGTCGACACACTCTAGTCAGCGTTCACCTGACATGGTTATCGCTTCTGCGGCACATTTCCATTTTGCCTGCCTGAGTGAAAACCTCTTCGTATAGGCGTCTTGGCAGTGGCTAACAGTTAAGACACCTGATGAATTGGACTATCTATGACACCCTTCCCATATGCATTGATTTCTACTTAGCCCCAGAAGCTACCATGAGCGGTTTATCTATCTACTATTTACGATCCGCGGGCTTCCGGTGTCTTCCGCAGGAAACGGTGATCCAGCAGGGGTCCAATGGGCGCTACACATGACCACTACATCAGATCCACCTTACCTGTGGTAGGAATCATGCTTTTAGTGTCTTTGCACTTCCCTTGAAGAGCCTATAGCATTGAGGAAGCTTGCGGGCTTGGGAGGTGTAAAACCCTCTTGGCCACTGTGGCACCACCCGGGACTACATTCGTGACTGCCCCAGTTAACTCCTGTTGACTGCATCAGTTTTGGTCCCTTTTAGTCCAAACAACTTGCCGGAGGTACTCCACCTTCCACCCTATGCCCCCGTGAATTTCCTGCGAACAGCCTATAGTCGACCGGATAGCAGCGACGTATATGGTGTCGCAAGCAGGTCTCCAAAGACCTTTCTTTGCTAGACTGCACACAACTACGCAACCGTTTGCCCATGATGTCCAGGCCTCAAGACAGGGCCGGAGTGGTATGACAGCCATAATGTCTCCAATTTACAGCTTCTTCGAAGCAGCGTAGCTCGCCCAATAGCACCTCCTGGAACCCCGGATTCCTGTATTATGCATGCCTTTGCGTGACAAACATTGCGGTCATTTTTTCCGAACTCCCCAAGGGACTTTGTATTGAAAGACAGGGTAACCCAGGACTTTGGACAGGGTAACTCAAGCCCCAATGCAGGGTAACCTGGTCCTGATGGTAGGGTAACCTTGTCCATTGGACAAGATGACTTTTCCCTGTTACCCTGTCTATTCTCTTGCTAGACATACACACTTCTGACCTTTCTCCAGTTACCCGGCCGAGCCGAGTAACTGCCCCTTGAGAGGTCCCTAAGTCCACTGACACCGCTCCAGGGTGCACCCAGGTACATAAGTACCTGTCCAGCCAACTCTGTTCATTCCCAGAGCCCAGACCATCGTGTCTCCGCAGGTCGTGTACTTATTTGCCTACTGGTTCCTACCAGTTCACCTCCTGGCTACCTGTATGTGTGTAGGTTCCAACTGCCATAGCTCATGTATGCTGGGTCGTTACACTACTGAGGCTTATAACTACTTTCTCACAGAAGTCTAGAGGACCATTTGTCCAATACCTTTCCAGATTTATTCCAACCCTATCTAGCCAAATACCCTTCCCTATAAGAGATCAAGTTTTATCTCAGTATAGGCAAAGTCTTCCTGGACAAAAACATTACCTTTTGGTTTATCGATCATGGGATCAAGTGGGCCCTCGCTGCAGTCATGCTTCTTCAAAAGGGGAATAAGATCTTGCAACCAAGTATCTATAAAAGATCTTAGAATTTCAGTGACACCAGTATATTGCATGCGAAAAGATAGTAAAGGGTGGTAAGCATATTCCAACTGGGCCAGGATAGCCCATACTATTACCAATGGTGACAAGAGAGGTAAGTTTCTTACTTTATGGAAGACTCAAAACAGAATATTGGCAGAACTAAATAAGGCTAACTGGTAAGGCTTACTGGCAGGGCAAATTGATAAGGGCCGCACTATGACTTACCTGATAGTCATGGGGTCTCGCACGACCCACAGTTGTGAGTCCCTAGCATATTGTGATTGATTAATGCATTTAGACAACTTGCAATTGTGAGGTCGCATATTGTAAGGACTTTCACATATAACTCGATTAGTGAGTTATGGGTCTCACGCACGTGACTCAGAGGTACGAGTCACAGGGTTAGGGTTGGTGTGAAGAGCAAGTATAAAAGAGGTCACTAGGATCTAGAAGGATGAGCTCTTCATGCTATCATCTTTGTATCTTCTTACCCATAAACTTGATGACTCTATTCTTTACCTATGTGGCCCCACTGTACACCTACTCTCATAAGTAAGTTGTCAGATAGGAGTCTTGGGTGCTTAGTTATTTCACTCGAAAGAAGACATGTAGTTCCAAGTGTTTGAGATTAAAATATTATCGCTCATGGGAAGCAACCACGGACCGGTAGGAATAGTGACATATACTGACCACTACCAGCATTGCCAGAGTCAAGCGATGACCTTCCACCTCTATGACTAGGTGCTATGCCTACACTTAAAGCCCCCTAGAAACCACTACTACCCAGAAGCTTAATACAAAGCATATACAGGAGGCAAAGCAGGGAACAATTGGCTATTGAATGCCAACCCCCTCAGGCACCACTGACTTGAGTGCCTTTGCCATTTACATTGGGACACTAGTTGGTCAGTTAGGCTGAAGCATAACCCAGACTGAGAACAACTAGGTGGTCACCTATAGGACTCTATCAGAGGAGAGGAAGAAAATGGAAGAAGGTCTTGCCCTGATACAGGAGTGACTCCTGAAAGGAGGAAAGCTAGTAGGAGATGAGTGGGTGTTCTAGCAAAATAGAAGTAGGTAACTAGAAGGAGAGGTTATCACAGAGATCCCCAAGTTCAAGGGAGTAATCCAAGCTGCCTTTGCTTGCATGTATAAGCAATTGGATCAACAAGTAGCAGTAAGTAGAGAGCTTTACCAGGACCTGGGATGCACCATCTAATGGTTGGTGGGTAGGGATAAAGAGCTCTACATATACCTGGATGAACTGTAGAGGGAGTTGGAGGAAGAAAGGTGACTTCAGGAAACCAGGGATCTGTAGTTTGTTACAAATCATTGATAAGAAGTTGACAACAGGTCTAAAAGACATGCAGCGGAATATGACCCAGATATTCATCGGATCATCTAGAGAAATAGTCTCCCTGGTACAGGCTGTGTTAGGCTCCGATCAAGGGGGGTCAACCCATAATGGAGAAACAGGAAGAGGACAGTCAGGGCCATCGCAACAAGATAAAGGGAGGGCCAGCAGAGAAAGAGGCCTGACCAGAAACTATGTAAGGGGACCAGGAAGAGACCATGATACCTCCTAACATGGCTAAGAGAGCAGGAAACCCAGACCTGACAGAGGGTCGATCGGACAATAGGGAAGAAGGACGTGGCCATAGGCTAGGAGCTCTGCCCGTGAGAAGGGCAGGAGGGCACTGGATGGCTAGAGAAGAGGAGGAATATGAGAGGATGCTAGAACTAGCTAAGGAATTGGCTTGGAAAACTACACCGCATTAAAAGAAATCTGCTGACCCTGCCTTCGTATACAAAGTAAAGTCCTACCACGACATTAAGACCTAGCTATATACATGCTAGGACTACTTTAGCCAAAATCCCATATCATGGATGGAGGATAAAGATAGGATCATTTATATTCTGGAAAGGACGAAGGGTGCTGACATGACATCCTTTAGCAACTGGTATAGGAAGAACATAGAAGAACTCAATAGGTATGCCACTTGCTCTGAATTGCTACTATAGGAATGGTTTATGTATGAAACAATTGTGCGATTCTCACCAGTTAATAAGGACCAAAACGCTTTGGCACTAAGGGGAAAAATCAAGTATAAGAAGGAGATTAATAAGTATCTCCTGCAGACAGGAAATTTGAACATGAAAGCGAAGCTTCAGGGAATAGCATGGAGGAAAAGAGTGGAGGATTGACTACCTGAGGCGATACTGACACAGCTGTCTTATAAATACTTTGATGGCTTTACTGAATAGCGGGAGGATCTTTAAGTAGTTGGCAACTAAGAGGAGGCCTTCCTCAATAGCGAAAGACAATGACTGGACAATCTGTAGAGCTCGTTGGGTTCTTCTGGCCTTTGAAACAACCGCGGGAGGACCAAGAAAGCGAGCCAAAGTGATGTAAAAAAGAAGGGTGTTCTAGCAAGTTCTATAGAAAGACTGCACCTGGGAACTTTAAGTCACCAAATCTTGGCCCAGACAACTGACAGACCAAGACCTAAGGGGTTGAGCATAGAGACTAGAAAGAAGTTCATAAAGGAATAGCTCAAAACTTGGTCAACAAATGCTAGGAAAATAAAAGCTGCACTCTATATGGACTTGCAAACTGCAGATGAAGGGCTTGTAGGAAGAGAGTCATTGTTGTAATGATAGTGCAGTAGAAAGGAGCAAAGTTTAGGCTCTAAAATATGGAGGTTCAGAATACCACTCCTAGGCCAGCAGTAAACTAATCATACATGCCACCAGCAACTAGATATTAGGGGTTGTCAGACTAAGAAGGAGGATAGGTCTGATAGCCAGGAGCGCTGCTGAAAAAAAAGGACCTTTGTTCTGAGTCAGGGCAATTGTTTATTCATGAATAGCAGAGAACTGCACTGACTAGGTACTAAGCGTGGACAGGGACAGAAGTGTAAGATATAGCGAAAACAATACATAATGGAGAAAGTTAGTCCAGCTCAAAGGAAGTCAATAAAGAATGACCCCTGACCTGGACACAGGACGGGAAGACTTTATATTTACCCAAGAATAGAGAAGGCTCGAACCCAATATGGAAGAAGAGGGGACTATTGCAGGGAGCAACTTAGGGTACCCCAATTCTTTCCTCCAATGTTCATGCACAGGAAATTAATTGGGATAGTGCAGGACCACCTGAAGGCACTCCCCCAGTCACCACGATGGCACTACCAGCAACTGCAAGTGGGTCAGCTGCCAGTTGCTAGGTGAGACAATGGACAGTGTACTGGTCTTAAATTTTATGCAATAGCAGTAGTCAAACACCTAAGCGCAAGTTAGAAATGTCACTCCCTCATCTATGCACAGGGAGCATAGACCTTTATGGTAAAATATAATTAGTAAGTGGAAAGAGGGAAAGAAAGGAGGTGTACATACAAGGGACCGAGTTTGTCTGCGAAGGCCGGAATAACTGAAATTATATCAGAACAATAACAAATACTCAAGATTAATTAATGCCTCAAAGAAGATGTGTGTTAAATGAAGATGGGGTAACCCTACAGGGGCGCCAAAGTGACAGAAAACTCAAGTCCCAACTCTCACACACTATGAGTGCCTACAGGGTACAGCATACCTGAGAGTACAAGGTAAATAAGTACTGATTTGTATGTTATTAGACTCAGGCTCACAAATCTTGGTCATATAAGAGGTGCTGGTCCCAAGGCTAGGACTAGCAACCATTCAACAAGAGCATCCAGTGAGTATAACAGGGTTTGATGGTGTACATTCCTGAAATATGAAAAGTTGCTATACTGTGTCCACCATGCTTGAAATTGGGGCTAACTGACATTGTTTGGAAATCACTTGTGAAGTCATGAGTCAGAGGATCCATGACTTGATTATACAGTTTGGTTAATGGTATTACCAATACGCAATATTATTTATAGAAGATCCTAGAGGTTAGGTGTTCTAGACAGAGTAATGTAAGCAATACCTAGAACTAGGAGATGAAGGGATTTCTATCAAGTGGAATGATATGGTAGTCTGGAACCCCGCAGCAAGATACACGGGCCAGATTGCAGGTCCAGAGGACACTGAGGCAGTAGTCCGTGAGACCCTGCCAAAACTCTACTAGAAGGAAACTGATCTGTTCCTGCCACAGACGGTAGGATGACTCCCAAGTCATAACCCATTTAACTATGAGATCAAAATTGCCAAAGATGAGAAGCCCGCATGGGGCCTATATACCTATTGCCTGAAAAGGAATTACAGACATTGCGGGAATACCTTGACAAGATACTATATGAGAGGAAGATAATATCAAGCCAGTTACCTGCAAGCATACAAATACTGTTTGTATCGAAACCTGATTGGTGTCTAAGGCTTTGCATGAATTACTATTGGTTGAAGGTACAATTGCAAAGGAGTACGCACTGCTACTCATGAGTAAGCTCAGAGGTCGAGTAGTAGCGTTATGCATTGTTACCAAGTTGGAGCTAAAGGATAGGTACCACTTGATAAACATAAAAAAGAGAATGTGTGGAAAACCACTTTCCATACTTAGTATAGGCATTACAAGTACCGGGCAATACCATTCACGCTAGTCAACGCACCCACCACTTTTCAAGACATATTGTATATCACTCTCAGAAGATTTCTCCACTTGGAAGTCATAGTATATATAGATGACCTCATGACCTATTCCAGAAATGAGAAAAAATATATCAGGCTGGTTAAGGAAGTATTAGTTGAGTTGCGGAAATACCAGCTGGCAGTGTCTATCACTAAATGAGTATTCTATATCAAGACAGATGAACTTTTGTGATACATAGTGAAGACAGATGGGATCATTATGAGTAATTGAAAGGTCAAAGCTATTCGGTAATAAAAGAGACCTGAGTTCATAAGAGGCATACAAATCTTTATGGGATTTGTAAACTTCTACTATAGGTTTATCAAGAACTTCTCAGGAACTTGCTAATCTATAACAGAACTACTGAAAGGTGACCCAAAAGAATTTGCCATAAGGACAGAACAGGAGAAGGGTTTTGAGTTCCTAACAAAACTGTTCATAATAGCCCTTATTTTGGCCCAATTGTACTTGGACCAAAATAGAGTGATGGAAACAAATGCTAGTGATTTCGTGCTAGAGTGTATGCGGTTCCAGTATGTTGAAAAAAGGTTATATTCAATCATGTTCCACATGCAAAAGCTCATCTTGGCTGAATGCAACCATGTTATCCATGATAAAGTGTTGCTAGCCATCGTTGAAGCCTTCAAAGAATGGTGTTACTAGCTGGTGGGAACCAAGGAACTGATTACAGAGTTGACTGATTACTACAATCTACAATACTTCGTTATGACCAAGGTCTGGAGTAACAGGAAGATCAGATAGGCACTGAAGTTAGCAGATGTCAACTTCAAAATTGTGTATCGACTAGGATCGAGTGGCAGCAAGCCTGATGCATTAACTAGATGGCTGGAGTACTATCCTGAGAGGGGAGCTGGGCAAAGTGAAAGGCTCCCAATACTGAACCCCACACATTTTAACCAAGTCCTGGTTATAGGGGTAGGAAAAGAGGAAGAGCCTGGTCCAAGCCACAAGACACCCAAACTAACATATCCCCAGCCCGGGAGGTTATACTCTAAAGGTCAGATTCTGACAAGTGGCTCAAGTGAAGGAGTGGAACATGACATCTATGTCCTGGAAGGGGTAGTTATAATTGCTCGTACACAAGAAATAGTAGCCACTTGAACAGCCTTAGTGTTACCAGCAAGAACCTATAGAAACATAGTTCCCATAACTAGCCTCGCTATCCACCATCGGATCATGGTCAGAGCAGGGGTTATAGACATAAACTACCATGAAGAGCCAAAGGCACTGGTATTCAACCTAAAGGACCAGGACTACAATATTGGGAAAGGAGAATGAGTTGCTCAGCGCGTAATAGAAAAGGTTCATGATGAAGAACTCCAAAAAGAAATGGAGGTGGATGAGACCAAGAGAGGTCAGCGGGGATTCAGAAGGATGGGGACTGGTATGCTTGAAACTGAAACTAAGACAATAGAGTTGAAAGTGGGAAAGGGGCTAAACAAATATTTTGACAAGTTCGACCAAAGGACACACAAGACTCTGACAATGGAACAGACCATACTCTCTAATATAGTAGTTGTTAAAGCTATGGTATAGAGGTTCAACACCCAATTCCCACAAGAGGTGAAAGTTTAGAGAATGGCAGACCAGGACTAGAGGATACGAAGAGAGGAGTTGGAAAGGCTGTAAGATGAGTGAAAGGAAATACCAACACATTGGACTTTAGTGAAGAGTCTCCTATACAACAACAGATGGCTGTTCGCTCCAAAGGATAAAGCCCTGAAGATACTGATTGCTCAGTGCTGCCACGGTTCAAAGGTTGCAGGGTATTTCAGTCAGGAAAAGATACTAGAAATCATAAGAAGTGAGTTCTACTAGAAGGGGCTGATAGAGTAGATAAATGACTATACACAATCCTGTAATGAGTACCAAGATAACAAGATATGATGGTACTGGAAATATGGATTTCTACAGTCTTCAGAAATACTACATGCGGTGTGAATATGAATCTCAACTGACTTCATAACCCAGCTGCCAAGCTCAGAAGAGAACATCGAGATCACAATGGTAGTCAACCACTGTACCAGGATGGCCTACTTTCTAAATCTAAAGTAAAACCCAACAGCCAAGGATATAGCCTAGAGTTTCCTCCACAAAATGTGGAAAATACAGGGGCTATTGACAGAGATCATCGCAGATATAGATACAAAGTTTGCAGGAGAATTCTGGGAAAGCCTCAGCAAACTCAGGGGGATTGGGTGAAAGGTGTCAACTGTATGCTATCCTGAGACAGATAGACAGATGGAAAGCACCAACTAAGTTCTGGAAGGTCATCTCCAAAGTTTCATCAACTGTGACCGTGGTGATTGGCACCAACTGCCTCCGCTAGTGAATATGTATATAATAATTCCATTACCAGTACACATAGACTAACCCCATTCTATATGAACTATAGCTACCAGATATAGACAGAATAGGTGAAGGAGAGAGAAGCTCAAAACCCAAGGGGTATGACTTATATCTACTGGATAAAGAAAATACATGGACAGGCAATAGCAACATAAAAGGCAATGAGAGAAGCAATGGGGCGGTGCCATGACAAGAAAGCCAGGCCTCAGTCTAGCTTTTAGACAGGTGACTTGGTCATACTGAATACCAAGAATATTCATACCAAGCGACCCTCCAAAACGCTTAGCTCAAAGCTGTGTCCGCTATTCAAAATACTGGAGCCATGTGGCAACCGACGATTTAAACTGGAAATCTTGGAATGCCAGAAGATACATCCTATCTTTCATGTATCACTGTTAGAGTCTTATTGAACCTCAGTTCAGCTGGCTTGGGAACAACCTCCCTGGATACCCATGGAGATCAATAGAGACCTGGAATGGAGGGTTGTGAAAATAGTAGAAAGTAAGGTTATTTCTCATACTTGCACAGTTTATAAAGACAATAGGAGGATCTGTGAACTAAGATACTTTGTGAAATGGCAGGGGTGTTCATAGGATGAAAATATGTAGAAGCCACCAGAGTACTTGGAATATACCATAGAGTTGGTAGAAGGGTTTTGCAGGGACAACCCAGAAATGCTATAGATCTAGAGGAAGGATGACAAGGAGAGGTTTTCCTGGGTGAGGCCGAGTAAATGGACAAAGGTTTTTCCCCCTATCTTGGTAAGTCCTTAAAGGAATTTAATTTGTAAACTATTAGAGAAATGTATTATAGAGATTTGAGTCAAACTCTTAGAAAGGGGAGCTCGTAGAATATATAAGACGAACCAGTATAGAGTAAGAGGCACATTATGTGATTATTGTCAGAAGGTTACCTGTTTAATCCCAAGGTTTATTGGAGTATTTGGAGAATGAGATAATTTCACCCAATATGATGCCAGTATAAAACCCTCAGTTATGCTATTACCAAAGCTCACTAACCAAGGAGTTTTTACTAAATCCTCAAGGGAGGATTTTTGGCTGTCCTGTTAAGGTCGAACGACTTGATTCAGTCACTTGGTTATGGAAATAAATACATGCAATGATTACTCAGCTGCACCAACTCATAGATGCCAACTAGAGGGAGGTCGGCTACTCCAATAGGAGTCCCTGGCAGCCTTACAGGCAGTAAGACTAAATTTCAAGTAAGTTGGTGGAGAAAGGTGAAGAAAATCCTGAAGAGAGAACGACACCCAAGAGATGATTGTTCATCCACACCCAGACACATGACAAGGTAGAGTCAGTATAGGGCTTGCTGCATACCAGATTGACCCTGAGTATCAAGAAGTCTAAATGCCATTAGTACGACAAGAAAGGGTATGCCTTCTAGGAGTTGACACAGGCAAATGATGGATCCAACTGTATTGATAAGTCTGTCATTAGAGCTGATTACTCCGTATACGGAGAATAAACCAGTAGCCACTTGCCACAGGGAAAGGGTTCAAGTGACCATAAATAGAGTCATCACTGTGAGGAAAGGGACTGGAAACACCCTCCTTCCAGTTCAAGGAATCCAGAGTATAGCAGAGTAAAGATTTTCCGAGTCTACAAAGTTTACACTAAGGAAACAAGGAAAGATACAGGAGGAGTAAATAGGCCACGAACACTTGGACATGGAATATAAATATTGAGGTACCTTCCATGCTTTTACCAATATCATCAGTGAGGAAGAAGAGATCTCCTCAATATATTCCTTATATGATACACCTTTTTTGTCTTACTTCTATCACTTCTAAGCATAGTGAGCCTTCCCAGCATTCACTTCACTACATATTAGGCCTTAGTCAGAACTTGCTTGTTCTTATAGTCGGCTACCATCTAACAATAACTATAGATAAAATGGCTGCTGTGAGGAGAAGGCTGGGGACACCTTCCCCGATGCCTACAGAATTCAGAGTCAAGTAGGGTTAAGGTTTTCAGGATCTATAAAGTTCGTACAGAGAAATGAAAGGAGAAGATAGGAGGATTGCATAGTCCATAAACACCTAGATGTGGAATACAAATATCCAGATACCTTGCTTGCTTTTACAAAACAATCAGCGATGGAGAAGTGACCTTATCAATATATTTATTATATGATACAAGTTTTATACTTTCATATATCCTGAGTATAGTGAGCCTTCTTAGCATTCACTTTGTCGAGTATCAGGCCTTAGTCAGAACTCACTTGTCCTTAGAGTCAGCTACTGCCTAATACTAGGTTTAACCTATTCACAATCTACCAGATTGGGGTTTCTCTTCCAAATATCATCTACATAGTACTATATTTTCTCCCTCTCCTATTTTTTAATCTATTCACTGTATTTCTGAATAGTCTTTATCTTTTCTATAGTAATCCTAATTACCAAATTGGTTTTAATGTCCCTCCCTCTCTCAGTCAGTAATCTTCAGTATTGTTTATAGACCTACTTTCTCCTAATATTCTTATAACTTTCCCATGATATTCATATATCCATAGTATTTCTGTCTAGAACCTATAACTAATATACCATTTCTAACTATAAAAAATTTACTTTTGCTTCCTTATATTTTGATATGTTTGAATTTTAAAAGTTTATAATAATTTTTTATTTCAGTATTGGAAAAACACCTTCTCTCTTTGGACTTACTTAGGTGAGATGCTCTAGTTTGAGTAAGGTAATCTCCTAGAAATTAACTAAAAATGACTGAACTATTAACAAGAAGAAAATTATTGTCGAAGTAGTTGCAAGAACAATGAAAGTGTTAAGAGGCCTAAGATTAAAATTCATAGATATGAAAAAGTGCAAGAAGAGATATAAGATCCACAAGACAAGCTCAGTAGATATACTATTTGAGTATTCTCAGAATCATGAGTATATTCTTCAAACATTAAGTTAGACTAATAGAGAAAATGACCTGAGTTTAGAAAACTCAAATTCTAGTACATCCATATGGATACTATATAGTATAGATCTATAGCCAGCCAAGAATATACCCTATAGAAGAGTATGATACTAGACAACTCAGAGAATAAGAACTACATTCCCCTAAGGTACAGGATACCACAATAACAATCAAGGATAAGAAAAATAGAGTAAAGAAAAGACTTAAAGATAGCAGACTATTACATAGTAGCTAGCTCTAAGAACAAGTGAGTCTGACTAGAGTCTAAAACATATCAAAATAATTGCTAGAAAGACTCACTACACTTAGATAGAATAATCACAGAAAGTTTGTATACTATAATGAATATGGTAATAAGATCTCTTCTCCATCACTAATAATATCTGTAAAAGCTTAGAAGATACCACAATATTTATATTCCACATCTAGGTATTCATAGGCTATCTAATTCTCCAAACTTATTGTACATTTCCTGGATACAAACTTCCTAGACTATGAAAATCTTTGCCCTGCTTACTTCTGACTTTTGTGGACATTTGTTTATTTCAGGTAGAGTATTTACAACCCTTGTCCAATAGAGTCTTTGTTTCTATAGTCACTCAAACCATTTCATAGTAGCAAGCATCTACTGGCCCTTTTGCTGCATATAGAGTCATCAGCTCTGATAGTGGACTTAACAATACAGTTAGATTTTTCCTCCTTCTGCATTCATATTAGTATAAGTAACTTTTCTCTTATTATACCAATAGTGAATGAGTTAGTACTCATAACTGAATCTCAGCCATGCAGCTCTTGCTAATTCTTCTAGTTAGAGTGGTTCCCTTTCATCAATATTGACTAATCACCAGTGTACCTTCTTATAACTCTATCTTGTTATAGTATTTGGGCATGGATGGACAATTGTTCTTTAGGTGTTGTCATCTCATCCAGATTTTCTTTTTTACATATATCTCTATAAGTAATTAACTCAATTACTTTATCTGACTTCTGTATCGCAGTGAAAAACTCCTTTGATTGAAGTAGATAAAAACCCCTTAGTCAGTATCCTCTAGTCGGTATAGTGTGAGAGATTTTTTACACGGTTCATATTGGTAGAAATGATCCCAATCTTATAATCCATCTGGTAGATTCCTGGATTCAATACAGGACTTTTGGCCAAGGATCACATAACTTTGTCTACTATGATATATGAGCTTGTCTTATGTTTAAGACATGTATACTATTACTAGAAGGAATAAGGTAGTAGGAATTCTACTTTCTGAATAGAAAACCATGGAATATATTCAAATAGAGAGCAGTAAGGAGATTTGAAGAGCTTGTATAAATGATTTTAAAAAAGGACATATTCTTGCCACAGTTGAATATCACAAGATAGATGAACAAATTAATAGGAGATATATCTAGCTAGAAGGATTTTCTGGTCAGAGCTGAGATCACTAAATCAACTTTAAAGTAGGTGGTTATGGAAGTAAAGGAGACACTACAATATATGATCAACAGGATTGAGATATTAGAGGAGGGGTTGACAAGAAGCAAAGCAGTAAGGAGGAAAGTGTTAGTAGAGAATGTAGTAAAAAGGTGGGATGAAGAAAAACCCATAGCTCAGGCTCTAGCCTAGAGGCAGATAGAACAGAAACCCAGTAAATCCTGTAGGACAAAAAAGACAGATAGCACCCCAATCGAGAGTACAAGAAAGGGGATGAACAAGAGACCTGAGGAGAACAAAATTGCTAAAAACACTCTAATAGTAACTAAAAGGATGTTTGGAATAATTGTAGAACCCCTGGGCCATACCAGGATTGCTGGTAGGAAGAACCAGAGTGCACCTGATAACTTTAAGATTATTATCAAGAAAAACCGATATCCAAAGAAACTGGTTAATTCCATGGGAGCTATTCATAACAAACACTTCACAATAAGGTACATGGAAAAGAAAAGGAATTACCAATCTCTAGTCAGAATCAAATTTATCAGGCAAGAAATAAACAAGATTCTCAGAGACAAGTACAACTAGAAGCTATTCTTCGCATTTATTAGTAGAAACCGTTAGGGAAACCTTCACCTAAGGGTCACTAATACCAAAGTAATAGAACTAGAAAAGTACATGCCATACTTCTAGGAGTTTTCAAAAGATAAAAAAGTTGATACTCTTAACTTCTGTAATACTAAAATAACTATTAAGATTATTATAGAGCTATGTCTACTATAAAAGATGAACACCATACCGAAGATATTGGTACTGGAAGACTGGACCAAAGATATGGTATTTGATAATCTTGTAGTGGACTAGGAGAGAGCAAACCTAGGAATCACTATTGCTGCAACCTTATACTAGTACAGAAACCTTGGGGCAATCAAAAACAGAGAACAAAGTACAACAAGCCTGATAGTTAAGATAGAAGAGTAAGAGAAGATCAAAGAAATCTTAGACAGTTTGATCCCTATATATTCTTAGAAGGAAAGAGAAGATACTCCTATTAGTTCTGAAAGGAAACTGTGATTCTAGTGAGCTATAACTGTTTAACAATAGGATACATGGAAGAAGCATACAGAGCTAAGCAGAACAAGAGTGTACTGTGCTTTGGTGCATATAAGACTGCTATATATGAATGCCCTATAGAGGTCTGCGAATTCAATAAAGGACAGAGATGCAGTAATATTAACCTGACCTACAGGCAGAGTGATAGAACTAGCCATATTATTGGATCCTGATAGTATCCAGTGGAACACCAAAACTTGAAAACTCTAGACTATGTGGGGACAATACTGGTACAAGAAAACGATACTACTACCAGCAGTATGGCTGACAAAATGTAGAATAGGGGCTAATCTCAATTCAAGAGTGTTCAGAAAACCCCTGAACACATTAGAAAACTGAATAGAGAAATAACCTGAACTTGATATTCCCCATCTGCTAGGCTCACTTTTGAAGAGAAGAATGGCTGTCCTCTTTGTAAATAATAGTATAAATATGCATGCTTAATATGGGAAGGAGTGCTAGTAACAGATTGCTGGTAATCGAGAGATGTTATTAGGCTGGAATTGACTTTGTTATAGATCCCCCCAGGGATATTAGAGGGGAGCATATAGCCTATAACAGGGATGAGAGTATTTTATTTTCCTATGTCAAAAGAGAAGGATGTAGAAGTATTCATAAGGAAAGAGAGGATTGGATTATTTACTTGTAGGCAAGTAAATGAATACTGTGCAAAGGTATATTACAAGTATAGGTGTGGAGGTGGGTTGGAAGGAGAGAACATTCTCATGTTTGCTAGCCACAAAGGGAAACCACTTAAGATAGAAACACATGACTGCCAGACTTCATCCATACCCTAGACACATCTAACCCAATACCCTCACCACTGTGAGGATAACCTCCAGTACTATCATACTAATAGCCAAGAACAAGGTAGGAGAGGAGGGGGTGAAGAAGATTATCTCAAGGGTGTACATCAAACTCCATGAGAGAATTGAAGAGGTTAGAAGAATTTTGGAATGTTTGCTAGAAAGCACACAAATGACAGGGGACTTTAACATAAGGTGCACTTAGTGGAAAGGACCGAGTAGAGATGGAACAGTCAACTCCTAAGGCTAAGCAGTACACAGTCTGCGGTACAGGAGCTACGCTATATAGAATGTTCATACAGAGCTTTTGTGAGCATGAGTGCTCATTTTTAGATGTTACAGAGAAGCACTAATTTTCTCTATAGACAATAGTAAAATACGTAGGTATGATAGATAAGCGAGTTGTAATAGACGGATGTGATTAAATATTTTCTGTATGCTGAACAAACCAAGAGCTCTATATCCTACCAGTATCCTATACTAACCATATAATAGAGAAAAGAAAATTAACTTGTCATAATACTATAGTCCAGATTGAGCAGTATGATACTGGCAGCACTGTACTATGGTGTGAGCAAAATTACAGTAAACTTATTCTCATAAGCCAGAGTGTGTATAGAAACATGGATGGCCTGCAAGTATGATTGACTCTACCTGATTGCCAAACATGCAATTCTGGAGTTGGAAAAAAGTTAGACAAACTTTACTTTGTAGTAACTTTAAGAACAGTTCACAATATAAATAAAGCCTAAATACAATCCTCACAATTCAGCAATCTTATAATACTCATAGTCTTCCATTTAGGACAGTTCCTAATAGTTCTCTAGACCAAAAGTTTATCTAGACTAATATGGAGTAGCATTCCCTCTAGCTTCAATCACTGTACCCAGCCTTGCCAGCATACTGGTAACAGGTTTGGACGGGGTCCTAGTCACATGGTGGTACAATAGAAGTAGATGGCTTCTTGGTCAACAAGAGGAGAGCACTGCTGACTAAAGAAGGCTTCGAAGGGGTGTAATAAGGAATCAAAGAAGTAACCGTTCAACCAAGTATATTTAGAATACAATCAGTCAAAGTCTGCTGTTTGTGTCATAGAAATCAGTGGTCTTTGAATAGAGCATATCTGTAACCAGTACAGGTAGTAGGTTATGTTTTATGTTTTGTTTTACAGTTTCATTTGATACTTGTTATGTTTCAAAGGTATCACTTGATACTTTGAATGTTTTATATTTCATTTAATAGTATCGTTTGATACTTGTTATATTTCAAAGATAGCACTTGATACTTCAAATATTTTATATTTGATTTGATAGTTTCGTTTGATACTTGCTACGCTTCAAAGGTATCGTTGGATACTTTTAAAGGGACTACGTGATCACTCATGCTTGAGATAAGTGAGAACTTGTATTTAAATACCGCTAATTCCATGATGGAAACAGCAGACTTCGACTGATAGTATCTCTAATATACTTGGTTGAACGGTTACTTCTTGATCTCCTATTATGCCCTTTCGGAGCCTCCTTTAGTCTACACAGCTCTTGCCTCTTGCCCAACAAGCAGGCTACCTGTTACTATCATACTTGAAGTGTGAGAAGCACCCTAGGGGTGAAGATGTTAGATTTTTTTAACCTTAGCAAGTGGTTACAAATATTGTACCTGGATGAGGCCTGATCAGCCTACAGACATCCACCAAGAAACGCTAGCCGCGGGAAGCTGCAAAAACTCACCGCAGTCAGCTTTACCTGCACACACTGATGAACCCTTCAGGATGAGGCGTGGGAAGCAGATCCCACAAGAAGAGCTAGAACACTCCAGAAAACCCAAGGAGCCAAGAGACACGGCCGAGTCCAGTACTGACAAGGCCGCCAGGCAGCTTGCAAAAGGCCAGGCTGCACCAACCTTAGAAAAACCTAAAGAAGAACAGGTCGAGACATTAGAAGACCCTCCACTATCACCAAAGAACCCCTCTGGAACAGACGATAGCAAAAGCAAGAAAAGTGCATCTGATATGTCTAGGTCAAGATGCCCACCACCTCCTCCAGCACCCCCAACTGAAAGTGCTGATTACCAGCCAGCAAAGAAACCTAAGATAAAGTTACCACTACACGAGAAGTTCAGCAGAAAGGGAGACGACCTCAAACCTGAAGCATTAAAGGGATGGAGAACCTCGACATGCCAGCACCTGCTCACACAGGGAATCAAGACATCGGAGAAGGAAACAGGACTCTATATCAGAGCGTTTTGTGAAGGAGATACCTTGAAAGCGTACCACCAATGCATGAATGAATACGACAATGGAGACTACATTAGTGGACAGAGAGTACTGGAATACCTCCACAAATGATTTCAGTTAAGCCAAAATCAAGAAGAACTGTTCAAAGCCTGCAACAGCATTCAGCAAGTCCAAAATAGCAGAGCAGAAAGAATCGCAAAGATAGCGACAGAACTCCTGATGTAACGAGGATGAATGCCTGAATTCACAATCTATAACTATGTGCTGAAACGAAGATTCTATGACACTATGGATACTCAACTTAGACAAGTGGTAGAACAAATGGAACAAGAAGACGATGGGATAGATGACATCATCACAAATGCAGAATGGCAGGATGCCATCCGGCATGAGACTGGTGCTTACAGCAAGACAAGTTCAGCAAAAGGAGAGAGAAAACCACAAGAGAAGCAATACCAACAGGAGAGGAAGACGAAACCAATCCAGAAGAAGATCCCCAGAAATACCAAACAGAAACAAAAGGAGAATGGAGAATGCTTTGAATGTGGAAAGAAAGGAGACATGGCACAAGACTGCTCCACCAAATAACAGATTAAGACAGAAACATCAGCAAACCAGGTAGAGATACAGGAGGTTGAGGAGGTAGAGATCAACTCAGTAGATGCGGAGAGTGAGATTGAGTGCTACTGAACCCTCCTAGCCCCTACTCTTCACCCCCACCATGCTCTGGAAGAAACCATCTTGATTAATAGTACACGCGCCAGAGTGTTGTTTGACACAGGTACAGTGGGCACAGACATCATTAGCAACATCTTTGTCACAACCCAGGGCATCCTGTCTCATCTGATGGAAACACCGGCCACTGTAAACATGGCTATAAAGGGGTCACAATCAACAAGTTAGAAGACTTGTGAAGTAACCATCCAACTCGGTTCGGGTAGGCTACCAAACTAAACGATGATGGTTGCGAATTTGGCATAATATGATGCACTACGAGGGATGCCTTTCCTGACCCAGGGCAGGGCTGTTATCCGATACAGTGAAGCAGCGATTGAACTGCCTGAGAAAAAGGTCCAAGTACTATGTAAACCAGCAACTATGGAGTTCAGTGCGGCGATTTGTAAAACTGAATAGAAGGAAATCCTAACCAAGTTTGTGGATGTATTCTCAGAGAAGATTCCAGAGACCTTGCCACCTCTGAGAAAGGGGACCCATCATATTTGCCTAAAAGAATACAAGAGACCTCCGAAACCAACTGGCATACACCATACATGAAGCATACAAAGGAAAGCTGTGTGGCTGGATAAATGAGAAATTGAGAACTAGGGTTATCTACTGGACCGAATCCCCAAGAGCAGTGCCCATGTTTGTTTAGCCGAAATCCAATGGAAGGGTCAGACCACTAGTGGATTTGAAACTACGAAATAACAACACCCTCATGGATAGCTTGTCGATCCCAAATCAGACACAGATTCTGAACGCTGTGGGGTGGGAAAGATTCTGAAGTAAGATAGATCTTAGTGATACCTACTTCCACACCCGAGTTGAACTAGGAAATGAGAAGTTCAATACCTTCAAAACCCCTTTAGGCATATTTGCAAGCAAGGTCATGTTGCAAGGCAACATGAATGCGCCCTCAATCTTCATGCACATAGTGGAGGACCTGCTCAGTTACTTTCTACACCACTTTGTGTAGGTGTATATTGACGATATCCTCATTTATTCAGACATAGAAAAAGAGCACATACAGCATATCAGAAGGGTATGTGAACGATTATGGCAGGTAAGGTTTTATGCTAGCAGAAAGAAGTCAATCTTATTTGCAAAATCACCGCAAGTACTAGGACATGTTATAGACGATAAGGGGATTCACGCCTCCTCTGGGAAACTGGCTTCAATCGAAGAAAGGGCCACACCAAGTAACCAGAAGGAACTGCAGCGATTCCTGGGTCTCGTAAACTATATCACGCAATTTCTGCCACACCATGCTACTGTTATGGCACCTCTTACGGATCTGAAAGGCAAAGCAGAATTTGTCTGGACCGACACATGTAATAAAGCATTATCCAGCATCAAAGAACTGATCAAACAAGCACTGATAATTAACCTGATAAATTGTAATTCAGAAGACCCCATATGGCTGATAACCAATGCCTCAGATATTGGGGTCAGAGCATGGGATGGCCAGGGGCCAACACATGAAACAGCCCACCCAGTAGCACTCTACAGTTAGAGGTTTATACACTTACAGACCAACTATGATACTACAGACAAGAAGGAACTAGTAGTGATCAATGCACTCCAAGCTTTCAACCATATACATATGGGTTCCAAATTTACTATTATCACAGACCGCCAACCGCTTGTAAACCTGAAGAGTGACCGGATCCCTGACTAAAGAAGGACTCGCTGTATAGGTGAGCTAAACAAATATGATGCAAAGGTGGTATACAGCCCAGAACAAATGAACTATTTAGCAGATACACTCTCCCACATCTTCGAAGACTCTGATGACCAGATTCCACCACTCATCCTCGATCATATCCTGGAGAATGATGATATCTCTGACTCGATCTCCTACGAAGACCCTTCTATAGCACTAGCCTCAATAGCTCACAAAACCTTTCCTACCTCCTCAGCTTGTTCCATGTGGTTTTGGGAACCACACACTTGCCCTCAACCTGAGATATGGGAAGATGAGCTCCCCTCCATGGGTACTACTAAATATGGTTCTGAATGGGACAATCCTATATCCCAAGCAGTAGCAGTACTATCAGATGAACTGACACAACCTCCAGTAACTCTCCTAAGCCCTCACGCACAATGACAGCTTGCTATCCCAGCAATATAAACCCACAGAACGACAACTCTGTCGAGCCCACCAGGACTACCTGCAGCGGACCCCCGTATCGAGGGTTACTTGGCATTTACAACAACAAACCGATTGTCTCAGTTGTACCCCCCCCCTCTGATAGATGCATACCGCTCTACCCTCTATAATGTCTGGGAAGAAGAAGAAAATACATGACAGACAATGATCAGAGCACAACGGATTGAAGATGAACAGGAGGTTATCGATACATCTCATGAAATGCAGAGCATCTTCCAACAACAAATGGTATCTGGATACTGATATGAACTAATCTACTCCCATGTTATGAGACGCGCTAGACAAGAAGACCTGGAAGAAGCCTACATAGTGAATGGTATACTATATAGGAGGACCCATTATGGTAAACACTGACTCTTTATCCCCAAAGGACAGGTGTTCAATGGGAAGACCCTACGAGAATGTGTCATGTATGAGATACAGAGCAAAGGACACCACAGTGCAGAACAAAACCTGCGACATGTAACTGAATACATCTACTGGCCTTAGATGAGGAAGTACTTTCGCAATTATGTGAAGCAATATGACACTTGGCAAATGAATAAGTAACCAACCCACAGACCAGAAGGAAGAACCCAATCACTAGACCCAGCTTCTGAGGTGTTTGAATCGATCACTCTTGATTTCGCAGGACCTTTCAACCAGTCAAATGGATTTCACCATGTTCTGGTAGCAGTGGATTAAGTAAACAGCTTTGTGTGGCTTATACCTACCAATACTACAGTCACAGCAGAAGGAATAATGATACTGCTGGAACGAGACATCTTTGCTCCTCACAGCTACCACCTATCAATAATCAGTGATGCTGACCCTTGTTTCGAATCTAACTGGTGGAAGCAGACATGCAAATCCCTTGGAGTCAGGCATATCAAAGCGGTACCTTGTCACCATAAAACCAATGGACAGGTTGAGTGAAAGATCCATGACCTCAAGACCAGCTTAAGGAACATAGTCAACTGACCTCAGACAAACTGGAAAACCCATCCTTACTACTCTCACAGCAAACCTGAATGCTGGCTTCTCCAAAACCCTCGGGATATCGCCATACAAGGCAATATATGAATGCAAATACCTCCTACTTCCCATCACCCTCTTCAAGAATTCAGCAGTCCCCGCCTCGGGCGACTATCTCAACAGGCACCAGACCGATCGGAACTTAGCTTTCCAAGCAGTAAAACAAGCAGGATATCAAAGCGCAACTCCAGCGGCACCGCGCAGAAGACCTCACAAGCCTATGGTGGTTGGAGAATTGGTCCTGGTACATAGAGCACTATTTGCATCGACATCTCAGAGGAGCAAGAAGCTAGAACCTCGCTGGTAAGGACTATTCAAAGTACTGGAATTTGATGAGTTTACCAAGAACTACACAGTCAAGATGGACAGAAAAACTTGTCGGAAAGACACAGGTGTCTTTCACTCTATCTCAGTAAAACACTACCACCCAAACGATGACCAAAGATTCCCTGGATGAGCCCATACTCACCCTACCCCAATTCTAATAAAAGAGAACCAAGAGTGGGAAGTTGAGGAAATCTTGGACCACAGAAAACGATACAATAATAATGAATTCCTAGTGTAGTGGAAAGGATATCCACAAAGTAAAGACAGCTGGGAACCTCTGGAAGGCCTCAAGTACAGCATAGAGCTGGTTAAGGAATAGTGGGAACACAACAGGGAAGCAATACCACTAAATATTCAACAAATCTTGATAGGAATCATCAGGCCAGCGCCGAAGTACTGGTCGGCAGAGAGGCCTGATACCCACTGGTTAGGAGAAGACATCGATGAAGGACTAGCAAAGGAAGGCTATTGGGCTGGTTACTTTGATAGCGAATTCGAATCGACCAGCGAGGAGGATGAAGCAATGGAGGACGTAGCACTGGACTACTACATCTAGAACCTAACACCTCTCCATCCGAAACTATAACGATGCCAAACTATGTAGAACTTAGTGTGGGACAGCGCTATCAGCTTGTGGGACTGTTAGTGAATCATGGTACTATCCCATTATCTGAATATTTCTCTAAAATTTACTGTTCTTATTGCAAAGAATGTGGGATGGTTCAAGTGATCTGTGAGGACAATGTCAGAGTGTGGGTCTACTGTGACATACCCTAGTATGAGAGTCAGTTTTTCATTGAAGTTGCAGTTTGCACTTCTTCTTTGTCGTCTGATTACATGTTGGGCAATGATTTCCTTGAGGAGGAAGGTTATAGCGAGCAGGATTTCTTTGAGAATTTTGATTTTCAGGATTATTATTTTTGTTTTAGGTTAAACAGTTGCTTTGTTTTAGGGAATGTAACCAGTACAGGTACTAGGTTATATTTTATATTTTATTTTACAGTATCATTTGATACTTGTTATGTTTCAAAGATATCACTTGATACTTTAAATATGTTATGTTTGATTTGATAGTATTGTTTGATACTTGTTATGTTTCAAAGGTATCGCTTGATACTTTGAATATTTTATGTTTGATTTGATAGTATCGTTTGATACTTGTTATGTTTCAAAGATATCACTTGATACATTGAATGTTTTATGTTTGATTTAATAGTATCGTTTGATACTTGCTATGTTTCAAAGGTATCATTGGATACTTTTAAAGGGACTATGTCATCGCTCATGCTAGAGATGGATGAGAACTTGTATTTAAACACCACTGATTCCACAATGGAAACAGCAGACTTTGACTGACAGTATCTTTAATATACATGGTTGAACGGTTACTTCTTGATCTTCTATTATGCCCTTTCAAAGCCTCCTTTAGTCTACACAGCTCTCGTCTCTTGCCCAGCAAGCAGACCACCTGTTACTATCATACTCAAAGCGTAATAAGCACTCTAGGGGTGAACACGTTATAATATCGCTTATCTCCAGTATAAGCAATATTCCAAAACATTGTATGTATCAACTAATAGCACATGAAACAATACAAGTATTAAACAATACTGTGAAACCAAATATAAAACATAACCTAGTACCTATACTGGTTACAATACTATCAATAAGCTTTAGTAGTCTTTCTAGTAGTATATTACCCCATGCTGTATATAGCATCAGAATTAGATCCTTCATGTTTGTAGCTCTCTCATATACTTGACCTTATTCTACTTCAATATCAGCTCAAAGGGCTTTAATTAAATTTAGATCAGAGGACTAAAGGGGCCATGAAGTAGTATCTATATCATTTAACCTTTAGTATTGAATAGCATATTTCTAGTGGCCTGACATACTATCTTCTACCACCCTGGTCCATCCATAGGTCTCCTAGGTTTAATGCCAAAAAGGAGTAAGAAGTGGGTTAAGAACATTGCTGGTATACTTTTCCAAGTCCATGGTCATTCCAAGAGGTGCCACATAGAGTGGAGATTTCAATTCTCCACAAAAAGCTCTCTAAACTATAAAGGACCTCTGGTGAGTTCCTGTATCTCATCAACACAATTGAAATGATATTCTTCTTCTAGCTACTATAAAATCCATGGCTGGTGACTAATTCTCACTCTACTGAAACTAGACTCATTAGTCCAAACTGTTCTCAACTACTTTTCTCTCTTCCAACTAAGCTGGTTCTGACACCAAACCACTCTTTTTAGCTTATTGTATGCTCTGATATCCCATCTATCCCATAAGCTGTCGAGATATTCAGTTCATTTTAAAATCTGGAACACTACCGCATATTGGTACTCGGAAGGGAATCTATACAGACTCTCTTGTTCCTGTCATGGCCATGCTGAACTATATAGATTTTGTGGTATTCTGAACACTATGCTATGCCAGACCCACAAAGTTTTTCCTGTCATGAATACCAGAATATGTTAGTGTTCCAGATTTTAAAATAGACTGAATGTCTCAACAGCTTATGGGATAATTAATTAGTGTAAGATTTAATATTTCGCAGTACAGTCATATTCTAAATTAGAACTTACTTTTTTCAACATAAGTACTTATAATAGCCTATTGATGCCATCACATCTCAGACAGTACGAATGGAGCAATTATATCCTATTTCTAACATAATTTTCCCCTACTGCAGCCTTTGAGTTTATTTATCACAGATGATGAAGGCATGTAATCTCTCCTTTTCTACTATATAAAATAAGAGCAGCTAACCAGTCTATCACTAGTTTGATAAAGAGCTATATACCTTGGCCCTTCTGTATATTTTTTGACCTGTATGGAAATCTATGTTAAGTTTTACTCCAATTTCCTATAGACTTTATTAGAAACTTGAAAAAGTCGAGATTGAACAGAATTTGCTACTTTACCTTCCATGTCCTATGTGCCTTATCCTGGAAAGCAATAACCTGTATTCTCTTATCCCTGATAGTTTTCTTACCGCTTGCATTTCCTCCAGTGGGCACATAGTCACTATGGGCGCCTTCCAGTTTGACCTTTATAGTGATTGAGTAGGGTTGTGAATATTATAATGGGCTTTTGAGTTCATGAGATTAATGAGGTAAAAGGACAGCTTAGTTCACAGTACTTACAGGCCAGTGAGGCCAAGAGTGCAGACTGCCAGGGGGCATTTTGCTGCTCATTGGTTTGCTGAGAATGTGCACCAATGAGCGTAAGTTCGCCAGACTTACCCACAACCCCCGGTACAGCACGAGCAGGGCACTGGTATGTCAAAACCCCATCCACCATGCCAACCCCCGCTTCCCTCTCCCCCCCCAACCAGCAAGTACTCGTATAGCAGTGCCCACCAACCTCCAGAAGTCCATCCATCCCTCCTCCATCCACAAATCCCGATATCATACCATAGACAGAAAAAAACCCAAGATCCAACGCCAAACAACAAACACAAACCCCGGTTTACCCGTATGAGGTTTGTCGGGCCCCTACCGTATCACACAGCGAGTTGGTCCCTAAGTTACGTATCATACGGTATGACGGTAACAGCATCACAGCCCTAGTCATGACATGCACCTATCCCCCCCTCCTCCCCATCCACCCGAAGGAAGTTTGATGTGAGCACGGGGTTTGGTCATGCGTGTGCGGGTCGGAACCGGTATGGGGAGTACGCTGAGGCGGTTCTTGCTTTGCGCCGGGATAAACAGTGTACGATACCCGAATATCATCGCGACCGGGCGAGGGGAGTACAGTACCGGTAGACTACCTCGGGTGAGACTGAGAAAGAGGAAAAAGAAATTATTACACATCTTGAACTCTGACACCGGTAAATGAGCATTTCTTTGAGGAATGGTTTATCGCAACTTTATTGGCCCTCGGGAGAGTAGTTATGGTAATTTAGTGCAAAAGCTATCATGACAGGGAGTAAATTATCTTGCACTTTTTTTTTCCGCTCGACAAACCTCTCGGACGTTCGGTTTCAGGGATGGGGGGGACCCCTTTTTCTTCCTCGGGCCCCCCGCGGGTTGTTAAGCTTTTTGCGGATGGTGGTGGTGGTGGTGGTGGTATTGGTACTTGTACTGTGTCATACAGCACGACAGGCTAAAACGTTGGGATGATTTATTCCACGAGGGAGGGATAGAGAAGAACGGGTAAATACAGTGCGGGTTTCTGTACCGGTACTTGTGATAAATCTACATTATGTTGCGAACCTTAACTTGTGATGCATCGTATCATATCGTAACTTTATGACATCAATCGAGAGCAAGGGACAATCCAATCCAATCCAATCCAACACCGAGAGCTCGCATAATCATTACAATTACGGCTAGGGTGCACTTGTCGTGGTATTTTTTTTTCCTTTTCTTTTCTTTTCTTCCCCCGAGCATCGAAAATCGCGAAACGTTAGTCGCTTTCCGGCTTCTGGAATAAACCTCACAAGGTGCTCACCATCCGGAGTTTTCAAAAGCCTGGAGAGGGAAAATGGTAGTACAGTACTTGCACCTGAGCCCGCATAATATAATATCGTAATAATATATACTTTATTCCGATTGTTCCCACTTTGGAAATTATTGAGGAGGGTGAGAGAGTTGAATTTTTATATGTATATGAATATATCGTCTTTGGTCTTGGATAGATGGGGTCTGGACGTTACTGGTATCATGGTAGATAGAATTGGCGAAATGAGGGAAAAATAATAATTATGTCGTTTTGGGTAAAAAATTTTGTTTCTGAAAGGAGGGTCTGGAGTCAAAAGCTTGCTGTTCACTCTGAAAATCAAGCATAATTCAAACGATGGCTACTCGGTCCAGGCATGGTTCCATAATAGTGGGTTACGTATAATATGCCCAAGACTCGAAGAAGGAGCACTTTCCTCCATTTTCTCTACTCGAGTAAAGTCGCAATCGCTATCGATAGTGGTGTCTCTACCTGATTCCGAATGGAGGGTCCGTGGAATGCTGGGTTGGGTTACCATATCCTCGTTTTGGGACAGCCTAGTTATTCTTTTTTTTGTTGACCAAACTCAAACTCCACAAGAGAACTTTTTATAGCCCGGGCTAGATACCGAGAAGATTTTTCGTTGAGGCCAACCTACCAACAGCATCCAAAGTTACTCATATCTATCTAATATTCCTATAATGAGTCTGATATAAAACTCGAAATTCGCCAATCCAGCGCCTCAAACCCAACCACCATGCTGCGTCCCTCCGGTGTGTCGTTTGGTGCCCTAATTTCTTTTATTTTACCATCCGACTTGCATCCGAGCGATTGATTGATTACTGCCAAGCTGTTGGAGTGAGAATTCTGGCACGACATCGTGCCCGGTAGATTTTTGCCCTGTGTTCGCAAATCTACGGGATCAATCATACCGGCACCGCACCGGAGCCTGTATCATCGGTGGTGCAGATTTTTACTCACCGGTAACAACGGACAAAGGCAAGTCTAGTGCAGCAGGCTTATTAGCGCCTTGAACTGCCCCCTTCAGAACTGTGTGCGCTAGGATATCGGATCGAACCTCCGCGACTCGGGTACAACGTTGCTAGAACCCTACCATATTTGTGCGATTCAAGCAATGCCCGCTGCGGTGTTCTACACACCGCCAGCAGCCAATTTAGGAGGAGCGTGGGAGAAACGGTTGGGGAGAGTAAAAAAAAGTTCCCTCTTGCAAGCTGTTCGATTGGCGAGGGAAGCAGGAGGAAGGGGGCAGGGGAAGTGGGAAGCGGGAAAAGGTGGGGCCACAGAATGGTATAATACTTTAGATGCGGCATGATGCGTGTACAGGACAGTACGGTACTCGAGTACGGTACTAGTGCGGTACAGTACAGTACAGCGCAACGGTGCGGAAAAAAAAAAGAAAATTCTGCTGCAGTCCAATTGAGGTTCTGATCGAGAGATGTTTGATAGACTACCGATCTGCTCGTGATAGTAGATGGGCTTTGTATTGTACTCGTACAGTACAGTAGGGCAATAAGGGGTAATGGACAAGTTTGCAATGGAAGGAGGGAGGGAGAGAGGGAGAGAGGGAGAGAGGGAGAGAGGGAGAGAGGGGAAGGGAGAGGAGAGGAAGGTTTCTTTGACGACTCGAGTCCCTTGTGAGGGTCCCCTTTCTTTCTTTCCCAAATGATTGTCCACTTCCCTGGTGTCATACTTGTACTGTACAGTACTCGTACCTACAGTGCCGTTGCAGTAATGTGCTGCCTTTGACCTCAATTGCCTCGCCAAGGGTTAAGGGACTGATGGCACAAGCTGCTCGAGCGCCGTACCGGTACTTGTAAATTAGGAGTCTAACTATTCTGAGGAGCGGGGGACAATAGGATGGGAGTTCCTCGAGTGCTATTGTCTGGTTGGGTGGTTGGCACACTCTTGGCGGGAAATTTGGGGGTATTTTTTTTTCCTTTCTTTCCCGGAAATCTGTTGTTGCCATTCCGAACTTGAGTTATCATACCCATACAAAAAGCCGTGGTCCCTGCCTCTTGTGCGTCACCTTCTTCCTCTTCTCTGATCTTCGTTCCTTATCGTTCGCTCCTCTTCCTGCTCCACTTGTGTGTGTGTGCGTGTGTGTGTGTGTGTGACCGTCTCAATTCTTTCTTGCATTTTCGCCTTTGTCTCCCGGGTTGGTTTTTGCCTGACTCGAGGGCAATCTAACCACCTCCCTCCTCCCTCCCTCCTCCCCCCGCTCGTCTTCATCCAAAGGTTCAGCGAGTTGAAGAGTCCCTGCAGATAATTTGATAGTCCTTCCCTCGACTTAAGCAGGGACAAACAATCGGCCAGCGTCATCACCAGCCAGTGGTGCATGCACAGCGCTAAGAGACCGGCTGGGTTGTGTTGCGAAGGGATCTCGTAGGGAATTTCTTTTGGCACCCACCGAACAATCGAGAACGAGACTCGGACAAGGCCTCATCGCGGCGAATCTTGACTCGCAAGAGGAGGAATCGTCAATTGTTTTGGGAAGTCAGGCCTGAACATCTGGAGATCCGATCCGAGTAAATTGGGGAAACGGAGTCAACGAAGAGCCTCTGACTATTGCGTCGTCGTCGTCGTCGTCGTCGTCGTCGTCGTTTGCTAGATTGTGTTTACGGAGATAGAGAGGGGGCCGTAAAGGGTAAATTATTTTTTTCAGAGTTGATTGCGTTTACGGGTACTTACTTGTCCCCATTCCTTTCGGTGGTCACCTTTTTTTCTTCTTCTCTTCTACTTTTCCCTTCAAACCTCGGGACCGCCGCTTCTTTGGTCTCCTGCCCTCTTTAATCCTTCCCGCCGCTTCACGGTAATTGTTCTTGACTGCTTATTTCCTCCAACCCTCGTTAGACCTAGGGGCTTTCCCCCCTCCATCTGTGCTGCAGATAGTATCAATCGCAGGATAGTTTCTCATTTGAGTCTACCGGTCGTGGAGATAGTTTGAGGATCCACTCGTCGTTATGGTCCACATAGCTCCTAAGCTCGTGGCAGAGCACAAGGGGAATGGGAAGCCTACATTCTCTTTTGAATACTTTGTTCCAAAGACAGCTCAGGTTAGTATCTCCTGCTGCACAATGTTCCTCCGCCACCGGCGTTTGTTGCTGACTTTTTTGCCTCTATAGGGTGTCCAAAATCTTTATGACCGTATGTTGATTCAATCATGGCGTGTGGCGCGGCAAAGTGCTCTTGTACCAAAAGGTCGCTAATCGGTTGGCAGGCATGGACCGCATGAACCAGCTTGGACCTCAATTCATTGACATTACCTGGAATGCTGGTGGTCGTCTTTCTAACCTGACCTGTGAAATGGTCAATGTCGCACAATCAGTCTACGGAATCGAGACATGCATGCACCTTACCTGCACAGGGATGCCCAAGTCCAAGGTTGACAATGCCCTCAAGGAGGCTTATAAAGCTGGGTGCACAAACATTCTTGCCCTTCGCGGAGATCCTCCCAGAGAAAATGAGAAATGGGAGGCCGACCCTCACGGATTCCACTACGCTAAGGATCTCGTAAAGTACATTAAAGCGAATTATGGAAACCACTTTGATATTCATGTTGCCGGATACCCGGAGGGGTGCGACGATGGCACCGACCCGGAATTGCTTCTTGAGCACTTGAAGGAGAAGGTGGATGCTGGTGCTTCTAGCATTATCACCCAAATGTTCTACGACGTCGACATCTTTTTGGACTGGGTCAACAAGTGCAGAGATATCGGTATCACTGTACCTATTATTCCCGGTATCATGCCTATCCACACATATGCCGCGTTCATGAGGAGGGCTACCTGGACAAAGTGCCACATCCCCGAAAAGTGGTTGCACCTGTTGGAGCCTGTTAAAAATGACGACGTCGCTGTGAGGGATATTGGGAGAGATTTGATGGTCGAGCTGTGCCAGAAGATCATTGACGCAGGGATACTGCACCTTCACTTGTGAGTCTGCCTTAACACAGTCAATGAATTTGCGCTTACAGAAACAAACGATAGTTATACCATGAATCTTGCAACCGCTACCCGCATGTGTCTCGAGGGGCTTGGAATAATTCCCTCACTTGAACAGCGCACTAAAGCTCTTCCTTTCCGCCCATCTCTCGGTCTTAACCGGAAGGAAGAGAACGTTCGTCCTATTTTCTGGAAGAACCGTCACATGTCCTATGTTCAGCGCACTCAGGAATGGGATGAGTTTCCTAATGGCCGCTGGGGTGACTCGCGGTCACCGGCTTTTGGGGAACTGGATGCATACGGTATTGGTCTACGGGGCAGCAATGAGGCAAATATCAAGATTTATGGATATCCGAAGACCATTCGGGACCTTGGCGAGCTCGTCAAGCAGTACCTCACCGGAAACCTTCCATCATTGCCTTGGTCTGAGGGATACATCAATTCGGAGGCCGATACCATCAGAGATGAGCTTTTGAAGCTCAACGAGCGTGGTTTCTTGACCATTAACTCCCAGCCAGCTGTTAACGGCGCGAAATCTACTCACCCTGTCTATGGCTGGGGTCCCAAAAATGGATATGTGTACCAGAAGTCCTATCTCGAGCTTCTAGTATCCCCTGAACACCTCGCCGAGCTCATCACTCGTATTGAGAGGGATCCCGACCTGTCATATCACGCTGTCGATAAGAACGGAACCCTCAAGACTAATTCCAGCGAGGGTCCCAACGCCGTTACTTGGGGTGTATACCCTGGCAAGGAGATCATCCAACCGACCATTGTCGAGACGATCAGCTTCCTAGCTTGGAAAGATGAAGCCTTCAGACTCGGTGACGATTGGGCCAAGTGTTACGAGGCAGAGAGTGTGAGCAGGCACTTGATCCAGGGGGTCATGGATACTTGGTTCTTGGTGAACATCGGTAGGTTTCTCACGGAGTTTTTTTTTTTCCTCCCATTTTTTGGGAGCTTCAAGCTAACACGTGTAAAGTCGATAATGATTTCTACCGGGGCGAGAAGATTTATAGGCTCTTTGACGGCATGGAGGTTCCCAACATGGATGAGAGCCTCGCTGATGGCCTGACCTCAGCTTAATATCCTTCCCCTATTCACCTTTCCCGTCTTCCATATTTCCCCTTTAAGGGAAAGAAAATACCGGAGTTTTAGAAGCGATTAGCGGATCTAAAATTTAAATTCCTAGCTAAAATCCCCTTTTCCCTTTCTTCCCAATTTCTATGTCTTTGTTTCACACGTTGTTGGAGGGAGAACGTACTATGGAGGACAAACTTCAACATGTTTGGCCGGTGCATCAAAATGGGTTTCGGAGGCGTTTTGTGTGATTTCTTAGTGGGTTGGGTGCCGATGAATGATTGTTTCAACACGTTTGTAGGGTTAGGTTTGCTTTTGTAGTCTGTCACATTCGCTTGCCTATTTGTCTTTCTGCCTGTAATGGGGTAATGTTACTGGTAGCTTATATCAAGAAGTATTCCTGCGGGGGTTTGCGCTTAGTATCCTCGTTATATTTGTGACGCGCGACATCCTGTGAATGTTTGGTTTAGCTATATTCTTGCGAGTGATCTTTTGTGAGAATTTCTTTGGCTTGTAGTCTATTCAAGGATGATGATTCCACACGCTATTGATCAATTGAATTACAGTACCTCTCTTCGCTCTTAGGTCCGTCCGGGGGCCCACCCCACTTCCTATCATACTTTTGGCATATTGCGAGCGTCGTGAGCTGCACTGACTGCCGCGCAACTCGTGAGGTGCATAACTTCACTTAAGTTGGCCCCCCAACAATTTGTGAGATTATCACGCTGGTAATAATAATTTGTCTGGTGAGTCGCGGGTACTCTTGCTCGCGAAGATGCACACGGCGTGTCTTATGCCACGGTAGCCCAGCTACTGTAACATATTAACCAGGCAAGCTTCGTACGGTTTGATCCGGCTATCCCCAATTCCCTACCGGGGTCTTAGTGCTGGGGGCGGCGGCGAGGTAAGAACTGGGAAGGGGTAGGAAGAAAGGGCTAGTGCAAAAATTTCGTGAACGGGCTCCGAGGTATCATAGTATGAGGATGGAATATGGGGTTGGGGGGGGGGTGCTGTCGGATATGGTATCAATTGAGGTGGGAAGGGACACCACCACCTCCCGAAATACCGGCGGGCGAAGGTGTGAAATCGCGCCTAGGACCTGAAATGGCAGTATACTCGTAGGTATGCTTAGACTAGAGACCGGGTCACCGAGATGATAGAACTGCGAGGGTGAATGCACAAAAGCTCTACTAATCCAGGAACGACCAAGGGAACTATATGATATCAGGACGGAGATGTTATTTATAGTCATGCGAGGGTAGCTGGGACCCCCCATGTGGCGCGCATCGGATAGAGAGTACTCTACTAGAGCCTATCTATCTCCGGCACCTATGTAATCTATATCTTTACAGAGCACAATATCTGCTCCTCTGCTTCTTTTTTTTTTTTTTTTTTTTTTTTTGCATGGCTGGGTTGCGTAAGCCTCTAGCTCATTTCCTCCGGACTACTGGTGCGGCGAGGGCGCTGGATCGCAGGGCCTTTCAGGTATTTTTGTATCATAGCTGTTCCATTGCCAGGTCTACCTTTTAGCACTGCGAATGGCTCGGTACGACCATCCCAATTGGGTATACAGTTCACCTCTTTCCACTTCCTATCAACAGGTTTGTTTACTGAGTAAGTAACGGCTCGCACCGTACACACGGTCACTGTGCGGTTGGCGCACGATCCGGAGGGAGGAGAGAGGGCCCTTCCACGCCGGTAGCCTCCTCAAAGACCACTCCCGTGCTTTTCTGGAATTGCCATATCGCTCCTATGATACATAGCTTGCGCTGAGGCTCCGCCAAGCCGAGTGAGTCGCCATGCTCCTTAGTTTCGAAGCGAAATCATTTCCTAACTTACTTACCAATTACTCGAGCTCACCAGCAAAACCATTACTAACGCCATAGATAGGTGAATCACCCTGGAATCCAGCAAACGCTCTCCGAATGCCGGTTAAATGATTCCGCCCGTCGGTTGTGATTGGCATCGGTCATACCGGTATGATACTGTGCATACCATACCTGCTTGAAGGGCAAGAGAACGGACAAGGCGGAAATGCAAAGGGCCTTTTTGGGGCCCCTGCTCACAGTTTGGGTACGGTGCCGTACGGTACTGGTACTGTACTACTCCGGAGGGTATGTCTGATGATGCTTGGACTTTGCACTGCGCTGCATAGCGTTGGGTTGCGAGGCGGGGATCTTTGGGAGGCCTTAAATTCCGTAGTGGCGTGGCATGCAGGGGGTAGGTCGGACTACCTGAAAGATTGAGTTTCGGAGACATAGAGACTGAGGAGGTATCCGGAGTAGTGAACCTGAACATAGGAGGGCAAAATTTTTGTCCCGGTGTGGTAAATTATCTGTGTGCATCTAGGCGCCTAGAGCGGATTCCCAACCAAACGTGGTGGTGGTACAGTCGTGTCCATTAAATAATTACACCCCTGCCCGGCAACGGTGCAACGACACCTCTCCCCCACCTCATCACCCACCATGGCACCACCACATACCCAAAGAGAAAAAGAAGACAGGAATCAGCAAATCTATGCCCTGCATAAGCATACCAATATGGGTTATAATAAAATAGCTAAGGCTATTGGGGTCTGCAAGGAGACTGTTGCCAAGGTTGTCCAAAGAGCCAATTCAAGAGGGGGAAACACCCATTATGCTTCCAAGAAAGGCCGACCCACCAAGATTACGGACACCAAAAGAAGAGCGGTAGAGGCAATTATTGATGCTGAGCCTCATTTAGCATTACGCGACATTACCCAAAAAGCGAATATTGGCCTTGGCAGAACCACTATAGATAAGATCATATCTGAAGCTGGTTTCAGGCTTCTGATACCTAGGAAAAAGCCTTTTTGGAGGAAAGGACAAAAGGAGAAGAGAAAGGAGTTTGCTAGGAGAAGGAAGAACTGGAAAGGGGCATGGAATTGGGTTGTCTTTGTTGATGAAGCCACTATTATTTATGATCCAAATCCGGCTAGGAGGAGGGTCAGAGTAAGAGCTGGTGAAGAGTTGGAAGAAAAAAACTTAAAGCCTAGCTTTAAGTCTGGGAGGACTAGTATTGGGGTGTATGCTGCAATCATGAAGGGTGGCAGGACTGAGTTAATTCTTGTGAGAAAGAGGGGGGAGGAGGAAAGGACCAGCAAAAGAGACAGACTTGGCCTCAATTCCCACCAATATGCAACTGAAATCCACCAGCCATACCTCATCCCTTTTATAGAAGGTCTGGATAGACCTTCTGACAACATCTACCTAGCTGCAGACAATGCCTCCTGGCATGGTGGTGAGGAAAATCGAAAATTGGAGGCAGACTGTGGTTACAAAAAACTTCCTTGGCCACCCAACTCACCAGATCTCAATCCTATTGAGAACACCTGGGCTCTACTCAAAAGAGCCCTTACCAAGCGATTCTCCAGACTGGAGAGAAGGCCTCATAGTGCTGCTGAATTATTTCAGGCAGCAAAGGAGGAGTGGGATTTAATTCCCCAAGGGACATTGGATGCTTGGATAGAGAGGATGCCTGAGAGAATTCAGGCTGTTTTGGATGCAGATGGGGGTCACACAAAATGGTAGCAGGATTTCTTTGGAGCTTATGATATTTACTTTCATCTATTTCTTAATTGAATTTGTATCTTTTTTTTTTTTGTGGTTGAATTGGTTGATTGTGGTTGTCATGGTTGTTGCCCGGGGGTGTAATTATTTAACGGACATGACTGTACTTCATGCAGGATAGCTGCACTGCTGTAGCGTTTTGGGGTTTATTCCGTGTTTTGGTGTCATGGAGGGATTGATTTTGAGCATTTTGTGGTTTTCCTGCAGGAGTTTGCCGTGCGCTGGGGTTTTGCTCTTCGCTGTATGATATCTGCGGATTTTTACTTTGTGATACGGAGGTGGGAAGGCCGGTTGGTTGTTGCTGGATGAAATGTGACCAGTAGGACCATCTGCTGGTATGATAGAATCTGCTATGATAGAATGGATGTTTTCAGGTTTTGGTATATCTGTGATGGGGAGGGCTGGTGGAAACGAAGGGGGCTAGGAAAGTTTGTGGTTCAAGCAATCGATATTTGTTTTAGCAGTGGGCGATATGGTTCAAAGGAAAACCGAACGAAAGCGGATCCCTTAAAGGGTGCAATGGGACAGTCATCGCTAGTTTCTGCACTTCTTTTATACCTCCGGATGAGGGGTTGTGTGCCTGGGTGCGGAAAACCTGCTTGCGCATGCGGGAAGCCTGATGGAGCGATAGAGCACAACAACTTATGGGTGGTCCCCCCCCCCACCTGAATAGCGAGAACCACGCCCTATCACCTGACCTGCCTTCAGAAAGTTACTTAAAGTCAACGCGTACCCCGCACTCTGGACTCTTCTTCTCCTCTTCCTCATTCCTCCGGCTCGCTCCTAACTCTACCAACCGCAACCAACTCACAAAAACCAAACTTCAAACGAGACAAAAATGTCTTCCAACAATCAGGGATACTCTTACAAGTCCTCCGGGACCAATAGTCAGGTTTGCCCCCCCCTCCCCCTCTTTCCCTCAGGATTGTCTAGGAATGGACTCACTGAAGGCTAGCAGGGAAACCATTATTGTGCTCGCGACTATGGCAGCGGAGCTGCCAATTCTAACGCCTATCATTATTCCAATAGTGGGTCGTTACGACGCACCCCTGGTTTTATTGTTGCAGGGGATCAATACACTGACTTGAACCTTCAACTGGCAGGTGACGGGAGTTACTACTATAGTAACGCCAATGTGAGTTTTGTTTTTTTAAAGAGCGTCAAAGGTTTGCATATTAACGTGGGTTATAGAGTTCTACATACTATAGCAGCCCGAGTGGTCAAGGCACCTATACCGCTCCTTCTGGCGGTAGTAGCTCCGGCAAGAAGTGAACATGACTTGTCATGTCATGAAATGCCAGTATGGTTATGACGGTGATGATGATGGATGTTGTGATCAAGGTGTTTTTCCTTCCTCTGGTGGCGGTTCTTTTGTGTTTTAGTCGACAAGCTAGGGCAAATCAATCAAAACAAACCAGATAACTTTGAGTTAAATTACTCGTATCGTCCCATCGATCATTGACAAGCGCTAGTTTTTTGTGGGCTGTGAACAGGGGGTAAGGCAAGGGATGGACGTTATGATACCGTACAGTACTAGTACAAGTAAATCGCCGGAACGTGCTTGATTATTTGATGTGGCTCAGGCCAGGAAACGGCAGGCCACCCATCCCAGCAAACGGTTTATGAACGTTATCGGCGGCACAAGTTGCATCTTGGGAGGTGATATCGAAGTGTAACGGCTCCCCCGAGCTGGGCAGGTTCCTCACAGCAGCTACAAGTGCCATATGTGTCGTACACGATCCTCCCTCATACTCTCGACCCGTGGGCCGCGGGAGATCTCTTTCACCGGGTTGATCTAGGTAGTGTTGTTGGGTGCCATTTTCCTTTTCTTCTCTTTTCCTTTTTATTTTTGTTAAACCCATGGTATGGTTTTGAGTAAATTATCATACTTGTATGATACATGACAAGCATTTCGGGGGGTACAAACGTTGCAGGCGGGAATAATCCCGTAGCGGATAGGAACCCAAAGTAAAAACAAAAACAAAAAGAAATAGTACGAGTACCAAAAACAAAGACTACTAGTACGATACCCTAACGGGTAATCGTTAAAGTGAATTCCTGTTTCCGTTAGAAACCTTTTAATGCGTACTATCCAATCTCACACTCGTGAAACTGGCCTTTAAGGTCCATCCCCCCCGCTGTAGTGCTCGAGTACAGTGCTTGACAATGGTGTTTGCTTGCGTATTTGGCGGCGGTATTTGCTTGCCTGTTTGGTGGGTCTTGTGTTCTTTTCGACTCGAACAATAGACTTGCAGTAATCTAAGAGAGAAAGGTGAGAATGATGCCTATGCCGCTGTGTTTGTGTGACAGCAGTAGGGTGCCGATCGTGGTGTTTGATCTCACGGGGAGGGCCATCCCGTCACAACTTGCCGGTGTGAAGCTCCAAGTTTAGTGGCCGGGTAGGGTCGTGGGATTTTTGTATGTAGTTTTGTGGTGTCGAACCCCGTCCTGACCTCCCCAGATACCGTAGCAAGACGAAAAGCCGGGTCCGGAAGGTTGTGGTAATGAAGCTCGGTGCTGTTGGGAGCTGGGCTATTCGAAAAGTATCATAGTGTATGGTATCTGTGGAGCAGTGGAGTGACTTGGACTCCGATATCACTTTTACTCCAAAGTTGGTGGCCAGCGCCCGGGGTGTCGCTCTCTCGTTCAAGGATTTTGGAATGCAGACCGATGGGTAAGGGAGATGAAGCGCTTTCTGATTTTCCTGTCCGGTTAACGATGAATACAGCATAGTAAAGTGTTTGAGGTTTCTCACCGGAGTAGAAATGGTATATGGCGGATGGACGAGGCGTAAGATTTGGTGTGGTTGATTATGTAAAGCTGCACAGCTCGGACGGGGATGAAAGGAGTTGCGGGATCAAAATAAAAAAAGAGAGCCTCCCCTGCAACTTCTATTTGGGAGAATAGCTGCGGAAACGGTCTTCCTATCGGAGCTGCTTTACTTACCAGTGTTCTACCACCGCGACCGGTACTCACTCATCCCACCCCTGAAAAAATAAAAAGTGAGCAGTCTCGATATATCTCTTTCTGCTCCCACTCTCCGCATTTCTTTCCTCCATTTCCCTTAATCCACCTTTCCGTTCACCCCTTACATTAGTGATACGAACCTCCCTCTACGCCTCTCCCCTCATCCTCACCATCCCTTTCTTTACGCTCTTTCTTCGGCCTTGAACTCCCTTCGCCGTTTGCCCCTATAGAGGGCCCCCTCCATGCCACATCGTCCATCGTTCGCGATGCGCTTTTCAATATCTGTTTCGTTACTACTCGCCGCTCTTGCGACCCCGCTGGTGGTCGGAGAGCCTATCCAGACTGCTCGGACTGCCAGTGCTACTACTTTACCGGCCAAGGTTGAATCGGAAGTCAAGGCCCCTGATATCATCGAACTGACGACGGGGAACTTCTGGACAACTATCGGGAAGGGCTATTGGTGAGCTATTTCTGTTTCACTGTTGGAAGAGAGTTCTTTTCTTTTCTTTTCTTCTTCTTTTTCTTCTTTCCTGTTTATTTGCACTTTCAATCGCTCGACAGCCATTGGTCGTGCATCCTACCCACGCATGGTGGAGGGGGTTACGAGCTATTTTTGTCACTTCGTTTTTCACATTTCTCCTACTCCCTGGGTTTGTCATAGTAACTCGGGTAGCGGTTTATGGTGAGGCTGACCTTGGATTTGTTATCATTCTCAAGGTTCGTGAAGGGATACTCGCCGACGTGTCCACACTGTATCAACGCCGCCCCTATATGGAAGCAATTACACGACAAGTACGCCACCCAGGTGGTAGATTCGGGGGCTCCCCCTTCACCCAATTCGAATCCTGGATCCCCGTCTTCTAGTCCAACTTTCACCGAGAAATATGACTTTCACTTTGCCAATATTAATTGCGTTTCTTACGGTGATATCTGTGTTGATAAAAGGGTTGGAATTGAGATGTTTCCTAGCTTTATCCTCTTCAAGGATGGAAAGGCTATCGAGCAGTACCCGATAGAAGCGGACCGCACTGTGGGGGAGATGTCTAAATTCGTCGATAAATATATTGTGGAAATCTCTGCCAAGTCAAACCGCAATCTCGCTCTCCCGAAAACCATTTACGATGAATCAAAGAACCCTGAGGGTAAGAGTGTCGCATTGACTGCGGATGCCTTCTTGAAGGGGGTTATCGGGACCGGCGATGGATGGTTTATCAAGTTTTACGCTCCTTGGTGCCAACACTGCCAGGCATTGGCTTCACAATGGGCCGAACTTGGTCGTGAGATGAAGCACCAGCTTAACATTGGAGAGGTCAATTGCGAGAGCGATAGACGTCTTTGCAAAGAGCTCAAGGTCCGCGGATATCCGACCATTATTTATTTCCAGCACGGTGAAAGGATCGAGTATAATGGTCTTCGTGGCCTCGGAGATCTTGTTTCGTTTGCCAAGAAAGCCGTCGATTCCAGCATTAAGGAAATCGAGTTCACCGACTTTGAGGAGATGGAGAAGGGTGGTATGGAAGTTGCTTTCCTGTTCTTTTACGATTCCGCCACCACCACTGAAGACTTCAAGGCTATGGAGAGGCTTCCGCTGACCCTTATTGGCCATGCCCCTCTCTTGAAGACCAAGAGTGAGCTTCTCGCGAGACGTTTCAGAATAACTACGTGGCCCAGGCTTATAGTTGTCCGTGATGGCCGTCCGAGTTATTTCCCGGGTATCGCCCCGAGTTCGATCCGTGATTTTGGCCGTGTCACTGGGTGGGCACGTAGTGTTTGGCTTCCCATCCTTCCCGAGCTTTCTGCATCCAACTCGCACGAAATTATGAATGGGAAGACTGTTGTTCTCGGTATATTATCTAGGGATAGGCCCAAAGACTTTGCCGCTGCGAAGAAGGAACTTAAGGCAGCTGCCCTAGAGTTTATGGATCAACGCCAGCTCCAGGAGAAGAACGAGAAGCAGGAATTGAGAGACAAAAAGCAACTTCGAATTGAAGAGGCTGAAGACCGGAATGATCAGAGAGCGCTCAGGGCCGCGAAGAACATGAAGATTAGTTTGGAGAAGAAGAAGGAAGTTGGCTTCGCCTGGGTTGACGGCGTCTTCTGGGACCGCTGGGTTAGGACGACATATGGTGTTAACGTTGGGGAGATGGGTGAGAGAATTATTATCAACGAGGAAGATGTCGGTTCTTGCTACCCTTCCCAATTAATTAATTGAGCTAATACATTGTAGACCAAACAATATTGGGATACCACCCTCGAGGGCACTGCCATTGTTCCCTCGCGCTCGACTATCCTTGACACCCTTAAGGCTGTCATTGCTGAGCATCCCCGCATCAGAAGTAAGAGTACCACGAATAGGTTCGAGACAGCGTACTACCAGATCAGGGCTAGGATTTCTAACCATCCTTTGGTCTCGTGGTTCCTCCTTACCTCCGTCGTTATCGCGTTGGCCGTCTGGGTCCGCGGACGAATGAAGAGGCGGGGCACTGGCGGGTTCTTTAAGCTTGAGTCTACCAAGGAGGAGGGTGTTGGTGGAAAGGTTGATTAATTGAGTAGCATAGCGCAGCGCCGGTGTGCCGGGAGGGAAATAGGATGGGTGGAGTAACTTCTAAATGTACCTGGGTTTTTGTTTCTTGTCTCTTGTTCACCTATTTTGTGTATCTTGCGAATTCACCTTTGTTTCTATTTCCACTGATCGATATCTTGGGACTTTTTTTCTTTTTGCCTTCTGTTTTGTTTCCTTAGACTTGGATCGCAGGATGGGGGGTCGGGCACTAATCATTGGGTGGGGAGCTGAAACCAAGCCCTCGTGAAGGTGATATCGAATATTTCGTGGGCGAGGATTGGTTCTCGGTCATGGGTGGATGCATGAGTTGGCGGGGCCTGGGGCGTTGGGATGGGAAGGAGGATGGGGTGGGAGCGGGGGAATGGCAGGGCAATATAATTTTCTCTCTCCCATCAACCTTTGGTTAGGGTAGTTGGCGGCGTGGTGAGACATACGTTCACGCAAAACGACAACAACGAAAAGCCTCTTTCGGCGGTAACGATTCGCTATTCTCAATAGCCTGCTAGAAGGCTGCCGAGAGGCACTTCTAGAGGGAAATCTTACATCTGGATTGTTCAAGGTGGCGTTTTGCATCACCGTACGTCTTGGAGAGTCAGAATCTACGTCAATCGATGGATCATTCAACCGATCAACCAAACGGGTAGCGAGAGGAGACCCCTCGCAGTGTTTAATTAAATTTCTGAAATACAAACAACTTCTTTCCCTCGCCCGTCCCTCCATCCGTGCTGTAGGCGGTAGCCAGACAGTCATGTCTTATCTTTCCTCTCCCCGTCAATCGGCGACTCCGTCAAAGCCAACGCAATGTCTCGGCAATGCCCCTCACGAGGTCCTGATTCTGTTGATTTAACGGCCTTCCTTCAACCATGTGCTCTGCGCAATTTATGTAGAGCGCGTCCGCTACCTCGTGCGCCATGCCCTTGGTAGTTGTCCAGGCGTCGAATTTGCTTCTAGCCTGTTGCAACAGTTTAGTACAATGAGCCGGGTGGGGGGCAGGCTGGGGATAAACCCTCAGACTGAAAGCACCTGGTCTAGCGCCCGCGATATCACCAGCAGTAGTCTGCTTAAAGAGTGCGTAGGCCTTTGTGTCATAAATATCGACTGCACTAGTACTGGGTAGGTGGAGGGGGAGACGTTATTATACCAGTAGCATGATCGTGGGGTCTTGCTCCGTTGAGAGATTGTCAACGCTCCTGCGGGCGGTTTGGAAAGCGGTGGTTGGGCTGTACATGTCGGTCGTTTTGGAACTTGTAGAGTGTTTTTCTACTGCGTAGGGTATACTCGAGTAAGTTCGGGAGGATATCGGAGGAATGAATGGGATGGATACTGTGGGGTGGGGTAGGTGGGATTTGGGGAATTAAGTACTCGTCGAGGAGGGGGCACAGGAGAGGAGTAATGACGAGGGGTATCATATGATAGGCGCCGTCTATGCGTAGACTACCCGGTTGTCCAAGCATATTTGACGGTTAGCGGTAGGGTGGTTAATTGGGGAGGTTTACAGTATGTTACTCGTAGCAGGCAAGAAAATATCCGATAATACGAGCTTTGGGTTTGTATGGGCGCACAGATACGCACGGACCTATTAATCCTGATATCGGATACCTTTTTTTTTTTAAAAAAACTTTTTATTCAAATTACTAGGGATGTCTTCGCCGATATAAGCATAATTACCTCCCGGTAATCAGACAGCGCCCCAATATATATCGGATACTTCTTGCCTAATACGAGTATTATGGTTCCGGCCGTCTATACTGAGCACCTCAGATTTTGCAACAGGGGATGGCTTGGCACTAAGGATTATGTACATAGGTTCAACTCCTCTCAAGTTCTTAGTTTTTAGAGCATTTCTTCAGCCACAGTAATTTTTGAAAGCAATAAATGATTATAGATATAAATCCCATAGACGAGTCTCAGACACTTAATGTATTCTAGTATTATTCAATACTCTATTATTATCTCTCAATAAAACCAGTGTGGCTTGAATATATCAAAAATAACTCTGAATCCATGGGGAATTGAACTAAGCTCCACATTTTTAATTTGTGGCTGAATGCCAAGACGTCCCCTGTTGCAAAATCTGAGGTGCTCAGTATAGACGGCCGGAACCATAGTCGGAGGAGTTTGTACGGTGGGGGTTAGGGGGCTTGTGCGGCGGGGGATTACGGTGGTTATGCGGCGGGGGGTTACGTTATTTGAGTAATAAAGTTCTAAGACAAGGCTTTTCGTCCAATCGGCGGTTACGGAGCAACACCTCAAAAACCCCCACCACAACAATCAACCAGTGCTCAACAACCATGTCTCCAACAAAACCAGCTACCACATAGACTTTGAGAAAATGCAAATTTTTGCCTTGGGAAAAAAAGGTCTCTTTTTCTGAGACTGGGAATCTCTTAAATCATCATAAATGTAACTAGTTAGAGTACTATGTTAAGGATTTTGGGTTTGACAGTATTGTTGGATACTGACATTGTTTTGTATGATACTACTAGATACACAGGGAGTTTTATGTTTGGTTTTACAGTATTGTTTGACATTTGTTAAGTTTTAAAAGTATCGCTTGATACTTTAAGAGTTTTATATTTGTTTTATAAGTATCTGTTGATACTTACATTGTTTTGTATGTTATTATTTGGTATGGTTCCGGAAGACTAAAGGCTATACCAATTTTCCAACAAAAATTGTGACACATTTTTCTGCAATGGCAACCGTAATGGCTTAGTAATTGTTCATTTTGCCTCCTGGGTTATGAACCCTAAAACCTTTACCTCATACCTTGTTACCCTCTGTTTACTTTTTGTATTCACTCAATGACGTGATAGTTTTAAAATAATAATTATTATGATAATAGTATCCTAGAATTCCCATTTCCCAAATTATTATACATGAAGTGCAGATTCAACAATCCATCTGTGTAAAGAGTATCTAGTATACACATATCTTTTAAAATCATCAGACACATACATTATGTCATTCCGATATGCATCCATCATCTGTAGTGTGCATTGATGATATTTCCAAATCAGGAGGTTTGGTATTTGATGTAGTGCTTCAGGTACTAGACGAACCAGGGAGGGAAAGGTATATTCACAATTTGCTCTTGTATATAATTTTGCTCGACCCCAAAAGTACTCAATAAAATTTGGTTCACAATGAAAAGGTGGATAAAACATTACCTGGTGTCCAGCAGACTCTAAAGTCTCTTGTAACTCACACTTCTGCTCCTGAAAGTCAGGTTGTGAGGAAAGTAATGCCAGCACGCAACAGTTTGCATTAGATACATGTTTGCAAGCAGGATTTGGTTTCCTTTCACCAGGCTTTTCTCCTGCAATTGAGCACTGAGTTAGGAATTTGTGACCTGCTGGCCAAAGGCCACGCTCCTGCAAAGTAATTTTTAGACCCTTCAAGTGGCCATCCAATAACATCATGGACTGCTTATGAACTATTGTTGGATCATTCACATCTGTATAGTACCCATCTCTCATAGGTACAGTATTTTTCCCACCCACAGTTAGGTTCATATTACCAACAAGTAATGTATTACTAGCATACTTTAAATGGATTTTGGCATTGTCAAAAGCAAAGAGCCCTTGGCAGCCAGGATATGCTTTCTCAAAAGCCGCAATTGCTTTTTCGATAAGTTGTTTTAATAGCAATTTACCTGTTCACCATGTATCTTCTCTACATTTTAGTATCTCACACAGACTCCCATCACCCAATCTGCCAGCTGGTGTAAGGAATTCAGACACATGAAGACCTTGGCCATGACCCTTTTTTCATATTAGTGCTTTATTATTGTGAATCCAAATTCACTTACGCCAATGATTTAAGTTAAACATACACTCATCATGAATAACAAAGATGATCGGCCTTACTCCACTTGACAGTTCATGAGGAACAGGAAGTAAGTCCTGATCCTATTCCATCATTGCTGATTTTAGAGAATGCATCCTGGGGAGAAAGGTGTTCTTGTGATATTCGATAACATCTGGTCTCTCATGCCTATCCTTATAGATTCCTTTCCTAACTTCCTTCTAGTTCCAACCAAGTTTTAGAAGCCAGGCTCTGGCTGATCAACTTGACTGGGCTCTTTTTATTTTGCGATTTATGCCATCGATAGTAATACATGGTGAGCTGTCCGAGTTGGATGATATTTCCTGCCCATATACCTCAGTCCAGTATTTTGTAACTGCTTTTGCAAGTCCAATTGAATTCATTACTATAATATACAGTATAAGTAAGCATTCAAATAAAACACTTGTATCATATTTATAGAAAATAGTGATTTAACTGGTAGCTTCACCAGCTTCTGACATATACCCCTTCATTGCCAGCACTGTACCTTCCTTGGTAAGACAGCTAAGTATGTTGCTATGCTTTCCTTGTTTTGAGAAAGAACGTTTGTTATGGTTTCCGACTACTTGTGTTACTTGTGACAGGTAACGACCTTCGTGAACTGTCCGAACTGCACTGTGCTGTGTCATAGAGCTGGTCGAGTCCCTAGGCCCTATCTTAGTATTCTCACTTAAGAATTGGTTTCTTACCAGCAGTGAGGGTATCGGGCTTTAGTTAGTCAATCCAATCCACATAGTGGATAGGTTCTTGACTTTATGCAGGATCCGTCTAGTGGATTGGTTTAGAGTGTAAAGTATTTGTATTCGTAAAGATCGTAAAGTAGTAGATAGGAAATAATAGTAGATGGTTGCATGAAGAGCTAACGCATCTGTGAAAACCCGGCCTTTATATAGTCCTCTTCCCGCAACCCTAACCCAGCCCTGATCCTCAAGTCAGGTCAGGTCCGAAATCCATCACTTGACTCAAATGAGTCATGTGTGCAAACATAAAACATCCCATAACCTCTAAGTGACATCATGTGCAAAAACATAAATCAAACGCAATATAAATTCAATGCATAAACAAACCGCATGACCTACTAACGAGGCCACGCATGAAACACAAACGAGTCTGCCTTGCCGGTAAGCCTTACTGGCCAGCCTAGACTCTCCCCATGATGTCAACTGTATATCATGTTCGAAATGCAATCAAACAGAAACGAGCCCCATGAACTGCTAATCAGGTCATGTGTGTAAAAACAATTTAAACATAAACAAGCCCTCTGACCTGCTGATGCGGTCATGTGCATGAAAGAATAACTTAACTGTATGACGTCTAAATGACGTCATGTGCGAAACCTGTTCCATGCTGCCATCACCTGGCTACCGCTTCTCTAGCCAGATCGCGATATTAGCTCCCCTCTCTCACCAGCCTGAGTCCCATCAGGCTAGCTCAAGCCTTAATCTCCAACCGCATCCAACATCCGGCGGGCAGTCTTGCTCATCCACCTCTTTGTTTCTCGCAAGAGCATCTCCATGCTCTTGCTCCTCTTCTCTTTCTTCCTCATCTCTTCCCGCAAGCAGCTGACCTGCCGTTCTGCAAGCTCCGCCCTCACTCTTTCTGCGATTGCCTCCTATTCCAATTGCACACCTCGCCTCTCCTCCTTCTTCTTCTCCCATTGTAGTTCCCTGATCTTCATCCTCAGGGCTTCCTCCCACTCTGTGCTGTCTGCCGCCATCCTCCGGAGACCTCCCAGGCAGTCAGCCTTGGTCCTGGTCGGGTGTGGTTCTTCATTCCCGCTGTGGCTCTGTGGAGATTGTCGTTGTCCTATCAGGGTCTTTTCATTTTTTCTGCCCCCCTCTCCCTCTTCGCTTTGTCCTAGAAGCAGGTTCTGGGTCGTCGAATAATGCCAATCATTCAGGTTTTAGGGACCCGACGAGGCTGGTCTCTGATGGGGTTCACTGGTTTCGGCGGGGCCAGTAGCCAGAGCGGAACTTGTCGCTTATATGCACTTGGCACTCGTCATCGAAGCATCCTGTAAAGGATGCGCGCTTCGGTTCTTTTTGCTGTTCCGTAAGGTGTGGGAGTCGCACGTCCATCACCCGTGTCCACTCATCGTTGCTCTGTTCTTTCTTACTCATGGTTTCGTACCTCTTTTCTTGCGCCCCAGTGTAGGCGGTTGGTTGCTGGCTGGCGTGGGTAGCATTGGTGGAACAGGAGGCGGACATCCTTAGCATTAGTGAAGTTTGTGGCTAGGGACCACTCTGGATTGTATTCGTCAGAATAAGCCATCCACTTAGCATGGTACTGTAGTTTACTGTATTGCAAGCGTGAATCAATTATTTCTTCGAGTTCGTATTCCTCTTCCTTGTCTATGTGAACAGGTGGAGGTGGAAGTTTTTACGGTGGAGGAAAGGAGTTTTCTTGGTAGGCTTTGAGGAGGCTGGTGTGGAATGTGGGATTAGTCTGTTTCATCGAGGTGGGGAGTGTGAGTTTATATGCTTGCAATCTGACGGATTTGGTTATTTTGAATGGTTCCAGTTTCTTGTAGTCCAGGTTCTTCGATGGTCTCGTAGTACCGTTATTGTGTGGTATTGACCACACCTTGTTGCCGACTGTGAGGTATAGGTACGGTTTCCGATGCTTATCGCTCTTTTCTTTTTCACTCAATTGTGCTAGAGTCATTTCGTCTCGTAATATGTAGTGGACCTTTATCATATCGTCGGCCTGTGTTGTTTTTCGCGGCACTTGGTACGGTGCCGGGTCGCAGGCAGGGTCGTATCTCTACTTCGCAAAGCAGGGTGTGGTCTTTATCGTCTCTTGTCGCCGGTTGTTATATGCGAATTCTGCCGTGAATGGAAACTCGATCCCCTCGTTCTGTTGGTAGTTGACGTAGGCTCGCAGATATTGTTTCAATATCGTATTCGTGTGTTCGGTTCAGCCATCCGTTTATGGACGGAAGGCCGCGCTTAAGTGTCGGCTGACACTTAATTGTCACGTGACTTCTTTCCATATATCTGACGTGAAGAGGGATCCTCTTACGGAGGTAATATCTTTCGGTAGGCCATGGCGTCTAAGCACCTGGTCTTTAAACAAGTTGAAGAACTGTGGTGTTGTCATATCCGTTCTGCATGGTGTAAAGTACGCCACATTTTCGTGTATCGGTATAATAACACAGTATACATGAGCTATAGCAGATGGAACCTATACCCATACAGGTAGCTAGGAGGCGAACTGGTAGGAACTGGCAGGCAAGTAAGTACTTGACCTACGGAGACCCGATGGCCCGGGCTCTGAGAATAAACAGAATTGGCTGGTCAGGGACTTAGGTACCTGGATACACCCGGGATCGGTGTTAGCATACTTAGGGACGTCTGAAGTGGCATTTGCTCAGCTAGGCCAGGTAACTGGAGACAGGCCAGAAATGTCTATTGCTGGCAACAGGATAGACAGGGTAACAGGGAAAAGTTATCTCGTCTGCTAGACAAGGTTACCCTACCCCCGGGATCAGGTTACCCTGCCCTGGGGCTTGGGTTACCCTGCCCAAAGTCCTGAGTTACCCTACCTTTCAGTACGAAGTGCCTTGGGGAGTTCGGGAAAATTGACTGGAATGGTTGTCACGTGAAGCCATGCATGATACCGGAATCTGGGGTTCCCAGGGATGCCATTGGGCGAGCTATGTAGCTTTGATGAAGCTGTAAATTGCAGACATTATTCCTATCATAAGCCTCCGGCCCCGCCCTGAGGCCTGGATGTCATGGGCAAACTGTTGTGTAGTTGTGCACAGGCTAGCGAAGAGGGATCTTTGGAGACGTGCTGGCAACAGCGTATACGTCCCTGCAGTCCGATCGACTGTAGGCTGTTCGCAGGATATACAAGGGGGCATAGGGTGGAAGGTGGAGTACCTCCTCCAAGTTGTTCGGAGTAAAGCGGACCAAAACTGACAGAGTTAACGGGTGTTAACCGTGGGGGTCCCACAGGTCGTCCTGGGTGGTGCTGGGGTGACTGGGAGAGTTTTACACCTACCAAGCCCGAAAGTGTCCCCAACGCTATAGGCTCTGGAAGGGAAGCGCAGAGACACTAAAAGCATGATTCCTACCACAGGTAAGGTAGATCCAAGGTAGTAGTCATGGGTAGCATCCATTGGAGCACTCGTGGAATACTGTGTCCTGTGGAAGACACCAGAAGCCCGAGACCTGTAAATAGTAAATAGATAAACTGCTCACGGTAGCTTCCGGAGTTAAGTAGAGATCAATGAATATGGGAAGGCTGTTATAGATGGTCCAGTTCATGAGGTGCCTTGACTGTTAGCCACTGGGAAGACAGCGATGCGCAGAGGTTTTCACACTAGTGGGCAAAATAGAAATGCACCGCAGAAACGGTAACCGCATAAGGTGAACGCCGCGCAGAGTGTGTCGATACATGCATGACCGAAGGGTGTACCCGGGGACGTGTCAGAACACCCTTAGCGGAGAAGTGTGTGCTCGCATGGTTGGAGTAAACTGATGGTGGAGTTTCTGGCATATGATAAAACTAGCTGAAAGTCTATGAGTGAACTTTGCTACTCTAACAATCAATCCTCTGGAGACGTTAATTGAGTAAAGCATCAGGCTTAATGATATTAAGTTTTACTGTTTACTTTACTCTTACATTTGTGTGAACTTTTGGCCATAAGTTTGAACTTGTGCAGTGCGGTCGCAACATTGGGATCCATCTTCCTAGGCGTGCCCCCGTGAGGGTATATCGTTAAATGAGCTCCTTGCTTAACTCCTCTACTAATTAATTGTTTCCGACATTTAGCACTGACCTTGCATCAATATTGGTAACCTTGTCTATAACAAGTAGTCCAGGGTGGATAGTGCAATAGCTAGTACCAAACTTCGAACCAGAATGGAATCCAACTCGCATTCAGACCTTGACCTTGACGAGAATACCGCCAACACGTTTCTTGTATCAGTTTCTCCGGATGTTCGCGGTACGGACTGGGATGGCCACTAGCTGCTTTTGGACGCCACTCCTATTCAGTTACCCGTTGAAGGTCATGAACTACTGAGTAGAGACCCTCGCACCGCGGCGCTCTCATTTTTCCATGACCCTATCCTTGTCCACTACATGCTCCCTCCCCCGCCATACGGGGTTCCCTTTAGCGAGTTCTCTGGCAAATTCGTCGAACCTTACATCGTCCGGGAAGTATCCAAGTCAATAGAGGAAGCGAAGTAGGAACTGAAGAACTGGAACACCTAGCAGCACCCGGTGTCCGACCACAGATCACCACAGTAGTGGTGGAATGGATGCAGGTGCAGCAGGAGGTATACCTCGGGATGATAAGGGATCAGCAGGCATTGAAGACTCGAATGGTAGCCTTGGAAATGGCTTTTGAAAGAGGGTATAGTATTGATACTGAGAATAATGTACTGATGTTAGAGACCACGCCCCCACTCCGGCTGGTCCATACCAAGCCCGAGAACTCCGGCATGGAGTTCGCTATGAGAGCGATGGATGGCCAGGGGAGGGCATAACTGAGCCCAATCGGTATACGGATGTTAGAAAGCCTGAAAGGTGAGGGCTGCAGCTATACCTCCTCCTTCTCAAGAGCATCTACAGGCTCCCTGTCGGTCCCCCCCTCAATTGCCTGCAGTAGGTCAGGCAGCCCAATGGTCGGGCCAACTAACGGACGTCAAGTAAGGAAAAGGACGTCTAAACCGAAGGGTATCACGGCACCAGATACACCTGACCGTACTCCTCGTACGACCCCGGCTCCAAACATTTTCCCCACAACACCTGCAGTTGCAACCCCTGTACCTCCCATCGCCATCCCAAGACCCACACCTCTGCCAGTTTCGTTGCCCGCTCCAGATACCTTCCCTGCCACAGCATTCCCACCAGCAGTACCGGCTACCCCAGGGTTCTGGCCACTGCACGCAGTGTCACCTGGGTTCTGCACACGGGTAAGACACCAGGAGGAGTGAACACCTATGGCTCCGTCATGGGGGACTCCAATCCCCGGACCTGGCACGCCTGCTCGCTCCGCTCCTTCAGCACCGGTCGTCCCCACGGCACCCTCGAAGCCAAGTCTTCCTGCTGGTCTCCCCACCATCACAAGTGGTGGTTCGGACAGCCAAGAGGAGTTCTGTCTGTCAGGCTGTAAGTTGGAAGAGCTGCGGATGGGGAGGATTCATTACCACTCCTATGGGTGTAGGAAGGGACCACGGACCCTGGTGAGACATAGAAGGAGGCAGAAAGCAGGAGATGGACGAACGACATGTGGGTGCTGTAGGTCATTGAGGCACGCTAGCCCCCCGATGCAACCCTTGAGTTGTCGAGAGTTGCAGCCTTTCTGCGGATAACACAGACGGCGCCCAACCCAACTCCTGCGAGTGGGTGACGCCCTGTTCCACCACCGGGATCCAGACCATCAGGGGCTAACCCCCCAGAGGATGGTAACCAGGATGGCCCAGAGGAATGGTTTGATGGGTACGATAGACCTCGGGAATCACAAGGTGGCAACACCGGAGGTAGTAGGCATGGAAATGCACCACCTGGAGGTGGTATGGTGGGAGCAGGCAGAGATCCAGGGGACTCTGACCATGACTGCTTGAATAATGATAACGATGGAGATTCTCTCACGGATTTGACCCCCTTCCTCGCTGCTCACAGGGATGACTGGGTTAATGAGAAGAAATGACGGTGGGATTGCGCGGCCAAGAGGGTGGCCAGAACCCGGAGGGGTACTGGTTTGGCTTTTAGGCCAGCACCAAGACACCGGCAGAAGAAGCCGCAGAACCCGAGTGGTATCCCTCCATTGAACGGCAAAGTTACAGAACTCCTGAGCTTCTTGACCTTGGTAGAGGTCAAATTTGAATACTTTACGGATTGCAAGTTAACCAACATGGAGAAGGTAAACTTGGTGATCCTCCTTCTTGAAGACTCCGCCCGGGCATGGTATCTGGGGTTGCATGGGCACATTAACAAGGAAGCCGCCAAGCGCACTGGTGTCCCTGTCAAAGGCAGCAACCCCTTACGGATATGGAAAGGATTCCGAGAATGGCTAGAACGAAGTTTTGGCAGAGATCAGGCCAAGCGAGATCGATCGCTTCTTGAGTGGCGAGACCTTGTGATGAAGCCCCATCATATCAATGAGTACTTGGATAAGATAATTGATTATATGTATAAGCTTAGCTATACAGATCTAGTACAGGTACGAGACAAGGTTCGATCAGGCATCACACAAGAGGTTCGGAATGCCTCGGCACTGAAGGAGCCCCATCCGACCGACCTGAACAGGTACCTTGATCTTCTGCGGAAGGTCCGGCACACGCTAGAGGACATCAACCGGTTCAGTAACGCTGTCATCCACCCAGCCCCCACTCTCAACCTGCTGATAAGAAGGAGGATAGATCCTCGCCATCAGGCAGGTTCAAGAAGAAGGAAAAAGGTTCGGGCAGAACAAACCAGACGTCTGCCAAATCTAATAATTTCAACGTGGGGAAACAGGCAAAGCTGGCGTCTTCAGACTATGCAATAGTGGATAAGGAAATCCCGTTGACTTTGACCGAACGCCGGAGGAAGCACAACCAGTGCACCAAGTGCGGTCAAACAGGTCACTTTCGGCATAAGTGTACCGTGACGGCCCTAGCCGTTAGTTTATCCAAACAGGCCCATGGGTTGAAATGGTCAGCCCCAGTAAGCGAGCCCACAGGAATGGATAAGCGACTAAAGCCCATTGAAGCGCCCCCTCCGGCTTCCTCGTCAAAGATACGCGAAGTCCACCAGGCATCACCTCAGATCATGGAGGTTGATACTTATGGCTTGGAATAGGTAACAACCCATTCTGTTTAAGGTGTAACCTTATTAACCCACAGCCATAGACTCCTGAGGTGTAGATAGACATGAGCCACGGAGGTGGCTTCGCAGATGGGTAAGTACCCTTCTACCATATAAACGACCCTGATACTGACTACACCCAGGTAGTGTGAGCAGGTAGATGTTGCGGGCCATGTGCGGTGGGCCGGGCTATCTCTCCTTTGTTCAGTTTCTGGTTATTTCCTTTGTTCTAGTTATACGTATTTCTTTCTGGATTTCATTAGCTGGATGGGCAAGCCATAGGACAATATTTCTGTTGAGGCTGGGTGAGGTCCTACTCGAGAAGAGGCTCGACATTGGGGAAGCAAGGCTGCTTCACTTCGAACCGGTCCGATTGCAGACTTCTAACCACCTTGGAAAAAAATTGATATGTTTAGTAGAAGCGGAATTGGTTCTGGCTGGACTTGATCAAATAAATGATGCTATTTTCAAGTTTACCTGAGGAGGGTTTAGTACGCCAAATCATGGTGGCGTGATTGTAAACACCCTAGTTATTGATAAAAAGACGGATCCCAATCCCTTAATGTTTACTGACCCCTTGTGGATGCTCTTGTGTTGGAAGGCAAGAGACTAAAAGGATTCACTAAGCCAAGATGACTAAGTCCCCAAGAAAAGTGAAGAGGCAGAAGCGTGACAACTTGCCTTGTCATACCAAGTCCACCCACCTGCGGGTCAAGTTAGACTAGAAGATAGGAGCTAGACAGGTAAGCGCGGAGGCGCTCCTGTGACTCGATAGTAGAGCTACTGGGCCGCAGCTTAGTAGCCGATGGGTTAAGCAGAATCAGGCATCTTGTGTACGACGAATGGTACATGTGCCAATAAGCGACGCCAGCGGTAATCACATTCCTGTGTCAGGTCTACACTATACCCAGTCATTAGAGATGAGGATAGGTGACCACCATAATGAGATGCGCTTCGAAGTCGCGGATATGCCCGACACTAAGGTGGATGGGTACCTACCTATGTCTTGGTTGAGAGACCATAGCACCGACATAGATTGGAAGACAAGATCACAACCCTGGCGCTCAGATTTCTGCTAGGCTAACTACCTGGCAGAGCAGGGGCGGTTAGTGTTCATGACTGATGACGAGTTACTAGCCGAAGACCCTAGTAATATGTACCTATTCGGAATTGTGCAATTCTCCGATGAGGAAGGTGCTGACATCACAGTTAAGCTCCTCCCCGTGTATAAAGACTATGGGGATGTCTTCAGTCATGAACGGATTGAGGTGCTACTGGAGCACTCGAAGTATGACCATACGATCGAGTTGCAACCCGGAACTTAACCTCCGCTTGGGTATATCTATCCGTTATCGGAAAAGGAGCATAAGGCACTGCGGTAATATCTTAATGACATGCTGCGAACGGGAAAGCTACGGCGGTCCAGTTCCTCGGCAGCAGCCCCTATCCTTTTTGTGCCAAAACCAGATGGTACGTTAAGGCTGGTAATACATTACCGAGGGCTGAACAAAATCACGGCGAAGAGCAAGTAACCTCTACCATTGATAAATGAACTTCGAGGTAGGTTAGGAAAAGCCATTGTGTTCACCAAGTTGGACTTGAAGAACGGCTACTACCGCCTGAGGATGGCAGAAGGTAAGGAATGGAAGATGGCCTTCCAGTGCAGATATGGACTATATGAATACACGGTCTTGCCGTTTTGGTTGTGTAATGCTTCGGCAACTTTCTAAAGCATGATAAAGGAGGTCTTTCGGGATCTCATGGATGAAGGAGTTATCGAGTACATGGATGATATCCGGATCTATTCCAAAACTATGGAAGAGCACATCACGATGGTGAGACATGTGATGGAGAAATAACGGAAAGCTAGACTATGTGTAAGCATGGAGAAGTCCAGTTTCCACCAATGGGAGGTTGAATTCCGCGGGTACAAGATCTCCGATATGGGGATCTCTATGTTGTCATAGATGGTGCAGATAATCAGGGATTGGGCACCTCCGACATGTGTCATCGATGTTCAAAGCTTTATGGGCTTTGCCAGCTTCCATCGCCGGTTCATACAGGGTTTCAGCAAGATAGTGAAACCTCTGACTGACTTGATAAAGAAGGATGTCCGATGGGAATGGACACCTGCATGTGAGCAGGCCTTCAACCATTTGAAGTTGGCGTTTACGTCCAAACATATCCTAGGACATTTTGACCCTAAATGGCCAACCCGGCTGGAAACCGATGCTAGAGACTTTGCATTAGGAGCCACTCCCTCCCAGTTCTGTAAAGATGAGAGATGGCATCCAGTGGCCTACCATAGTAGGAAGTTTCACCCAGTGGAGATTAATTATAATATTCATGATAAGGAAATAACTACCATCATAGCGGCATTCAAGGAATGGGATCATCTACTACACTCAGTAATGGACCAATTGGTGATCCACATAGATCACAAAAATTTGGAGTACTTTAACAGCACCAAGGTCCTTAACCGTAGGCATCACTGCTGGGCTGAGTTCCTGCAACTGTTTAACTGCCAGGTGGTTAACCATAAAGGACAGTTGACTGAGAAGACAGATGCTTTGTGGCAGCATAGGGACTAGCGCCCACAAGGGGGGAGTGATTTTCTGCCACAGTTGTTTTTTCACCCGGGACAGTGGGTTGGGAGCCAGGAACAGGACATCTTGTGACCACAAGTGTTGCAGGTGTGCCCGGGGTTTCAGCTCCAGTCGTCCTTTTTACATCAGCTGCGGGCAGCGATAAAGGAAGACCAGGAATATTTAAGGATCCTGAAGGCAATGGCGGCCAGTGACCAAGAGGTTGACCGACATTTGATGATGGAAAAGGGCTTACTGCTGTACAAGAACAGGTGGTATGTTCTCAAGGGCCAGAATCTGAAGCAGACAATCATGGAGGCTCAGCATGGCTCCTGATTCGTGGGGGATTTCGGGACGTACAAAACCATTGTCAGGGTTAGGGCTAACTTTTATTGGCCAGAGATGGGCGAGCACATCGTCGATGATGTACGAACATGTGATGCATGCCAAAGAAATAAGTCCATTAGGTACAAGAAGTTCGGGCTGCTGGAACCTATTGATGTTCCTATGCGGCCGTGGACACCCATTTGAATGGACTTCATTGTAGGGCTGCCAGAGTCCGCAGGGTATACCAAGATCCGGGTCATAGTAGACAGATTCTCGAAAATGGCCCATTTTATACCCCTGACCATGGAGGTACCTATAAAGGAGCTTGCCTTGATATTCCTGCAGGAAGTTTGGTGCCTTCATGGACTCCCAGAGGGAATCATCCCCGATCGAGATAGCCGATTCACATCCAAGTTCTGGATGACTCTAATGTCCTGGTTGCAAGTGAAACCAAGCGTTTTGACTGCATTCCACCCGGAGACTGAATGGCAAACCGAGAGGGTTAATCACACAATGGAGCAGTACTTGCGTAGTTACTGTTCTGACCAACAAGATGATCGGGTTTCGCTGTTACCCCTTGGGGAGTATGCGTACAACACCTGAAGATCATAATCCACCAGGTTGTCACCATTTGAGATCAACCCCGGATTTAACCCAAGGACAAACTGGTCTGGTGCCATGTCTCATACTCAAGGAATACACCCTAGCAGTGAGCTCTTGGTCAAGGAATAGGAAGGAACCTGGGAAGAGATTTGAGAAATGATTCAATGGGCATAGGAAAGGCAACCCCAATGGCATGACCAGGAATGGTTGCCATCACTGGCCTATGTTACCTGGGAGGATGTGACCGCTGGGCCAGCGAGGAAAGCGGACAGCGTAATGTTAAACCCAAAGAATATCCACACAAAGCATCTGATAGAGAAGCTGGACCACGGGATGTATGGTCCTTTCGTGATCAAATGTCAAGTGGGTAACTGAGCCTACGAAGTCCAACTGCCCACCAGATAGAGCATCCGGCTAGTTTTCAATGTCACATTGCTCAAACCCTATCCTGAGGATCCAGTAGCAGTTAAGGTCAAGGAAGTCCCTACCCCGGAAGTTGGAGACAAGGAGCCCAGTTATGTTGTCGCAGCTATAGTGGACAGCCGATGGTACGGAGGAGCGAAGGGGAAGTTGCCGTTGTGCTTCGTCCAGTACCTGGTTTCATGGGAAGGCTACGGGGCTGCGGAGAATGCATGGGAGGCCTATGAGGTGCTAGAAGGGACAGGCTCACAGGCCATTCTGGATTTCCACCAAAGATATCCATCCAAGCCCAGGGACTGCAGGGTCTTGGGGGAATTGAGTTGTGGAAATAAGAAATAACGCTAACAGTCCGGGATGGATTGTAGGGAAGAGGGGAGTGATGTAACGACCCCGCATAAATGAGCTATTGCAGACGGAACTTATACCCATACAGGTAGCCAGGAGGCGAACGGGTAGGAAGAGGCAGGGAAGTAAGTACTTGATCTATGGAGACCTGATAGCCCGGGCTCCACAAATGAACAGAATTGGCTGGCCAAGGACTTAGGTACCTGGGTACACCCAGGAGCGGTGTCAGCGTACTTAGGGACTTCTGAAGGGGCAGTTGCCCAGCTAGGCAGGGTAACAGGAGACAGGTCAGTAATTTCTATTGCTGGCGACGGGATAGACAGGGTAACAGGGAAAAGTTATCTTGTCCGCTAGACAAGGTTACCCTACCCCCGGGATCAGGTTACCTTACCCTGGGGCTTGGGTTACCCTGCCCAAAGTCCTGAGTTGCCCTACCTTTCAATACGAGGTCCCTTGGGGAGTTCGGGAAAATTGACTGGAATGTTTGTCGCGCGAAGGCATGCATGATACTGGAATCTGGGGGTTCCGGGGGATGCTATTGGGCGAGCTACGTAGCTTCGATGAAGCTGTAAATTGGAGACATTATTCCTGTCATACCTGTCAGGCCCTGCCTTGAGGCCCGCACGTCATGGGAAAACGGTTGTGTAGTTGTGCACAGTCTAGCAAAGAGGAATCTTTGCAGACCCACATGCAACACCGTATACGTCGCTGCCGTCCCGTCCACCATGAGCTGTTCGCAGGATATACAGGTGGGCATCGAGTGGAAGGTGGAGCACCTCCTCCAAGTTGTTCGGAGTGAAACAGACCAAAACTGACAGACTTAACGGCTCTTAACCGTGGGGGTCCCAGGGCGACAGGGAGAGTTTTACACCTACCAAGCCCGAAAGTGTTCCCAACGCTATAGGCTCTGAATGGGAAGTGCAGAGACACTAAAAGCATGATTCCTACAACAGGTAAGGTAGATCTGAGGTAGTGGTCATGGGTAGCGCCCACTGGATCACTCCCGGACTACCGTGTCCTGCGGAAGACACTGGAAGCCCGAGACCCATAAATAGTAAATAGATAATCCGCTCACAGTAGCCTCTGGAGTCAAGTAGAGATCAATGCATATGGGAAGGGTGTCATAGATAGTCCAGTTCATCAGGTGCCTTGACTGTTAGCCACTGGCAAGACACCGATGCGCAGAAGTTTTCACTCCGGGGGGCAAAATGGAAATGCACTATAGAAACGATAACTGCATAAGGTGAACGCCGACTAGAGTGTATCGACACATGCATGCCCAAAGGGTGTGCCTGGAGACGTGTCAGACTGCCCTTAGCGGAGAACGGTGTGCTCGAATAGTTGAAGTAAACTGATTGAGGAGTTTCTGGTATAAGATAAAACCACCTGAAAGTCTATGTGAGAACTCTCCTACTCCAACAATCAATCCTCTCGAGACCTTAATTGAGTGAAGCATCACTCTTAATGATATTAAGTTTTACCGCTTTACTCTCTCATTGGTGTGAACTTTTGGCAATAAGTTTGAAGTTGTTCGGTGTGGTTGCAACCTTGGGATCCATCTTCCTAGGGGTGCCTCCGTTACACAAATCCAGCTGAGATATATATTGCACAATCAGTTGCTCTTCGCTACCTGTCAAGATCGGTGAGCTGCAGGCTTTGTCGGCCTTCGGAGTTCTTCCCATCATTCTGTACTGTAGCGTTGTGTGTGGGACAATGAACTGCTTTGCGAGCTTTCAAATACTCAATAGTAGTGTTGTTCGCTTCGCCTCAATCGCGATAACGATTCAGGCCTCAGGGGTTTGGACTTGCATTATTAGTATGAGCGCAAATGTATCTTGAAGTTGGAGTAGCGATGGTGGCGCAAAGTGGTCCCCGAAGTGATGTCGCCCACGTAGTGATAATCTACGTTATAAAATTATTTAGCACTATATGTAATAATGTCAAACATTTGACATGGAACATCAGATGATTTAAAACTATATGATATATAAATAGAGTTCATCACAGGGTCTCTAGGGTCATGAAAAACACAGATCCCTGATGCTGTCCACGCCCAGCCCACTTACCAGCCTAGGATGGGGCCTTTTTACCAGTTTTTCCTGCCCTGTTTTCCACCAGGGCCCTCATTCTGCCCATGTCCCAGACAGATCCCTGATCAATTTCGGTGGTAAGAAACAGGGCCCTGTCCAGTTAAAAATCATGATCAGGCTCCAGATGAGAGCGGGTGGGGGAGAACCAACAAAATCCCTACCTGCTGGCCTTTGTGATAGCGAGGCCACCAAGGGTAAACCATGTCCCATCCCATCCCATAACGAACAGTCTATATATATAGCAGGTCCCCTCTGGAACTGGAAAGTTATTCATAAAGGCTATAAAAGTAAACCAGTATTAGTATTTGTTTAATGTTTGGAGATAGAGTTACTTGTTTGTTCTAAAGAGTATGCTACAAAAGGTAGCATAGTTTAAGACTTTGAAGTAGTTGCAGCATTTAGCAGGCCCCCTCCAGACCTGAAAGATGTATTTATATATAGCTTATCTCTGAGAACAAATCTTGTTATATATATTAAAGCAGCATCAGAAATCTTAATTAAACTTGCTCTAGTATATGAAAGAGTATTAATTCTCTTGAGCTACTCCAGGAGAATAGTCCAAAAAGTAGTATAAATCTAAACTCTAGAGTGCTAGTAGTAGATATCATACTACTCTTCAGTTCAGAACTTCAGTTTTATTTATTACTCATTATTTAGTATTTTTTATTATTTGTTACTATTTCTTATTTGCTATTATTCATTGTTTGCTGTTGGTTATTATTCCTTATTATTTGGTATTATTTGTTTATTATTATTATTATTTTCTTGTTCTGATTTATTATTTATTGTTTGTTAATCTTTTTTGTTTGTTATTCCTTGTTGCTTATTATTAATTGTTATTTGTTATTCCTTGTTCCTTGTTCTTTATTCTTTGTTATTACTCAATATTTATTTTTTAATATTATTTGTCATTGGTTATTCTTTTATTATTATTATTATTACATATTGTTTGTTAGTATTTGTTATCTCTCCCCACTTGCTTATTGTTCATTTTTCATTTTTATGTTTTTATTATTCTATATTATTTCTTTTTCCTTGTTCATTGTTTATTCTGCAGTTTATTTTTTTCTCCTTTTATTATTCTTTGTTATTTCTTTTTCCTTCCTTATTTGTTTTTTTTATAATTATAATTATTATTATTATTATTATTATTATTATTTGTTGTTTCTTCTTCCTTGTTTATTGTTCTTTTTTTTTTCTTTGTTTTTATGATTATTATTTATTATTTCTTTTTTATTGTTCATTGTTTGTCTGTTTGTTTTTTCTTTTTTTATTATTTATTACTTTTTTTGCATTATTTATTGTTTATTGTTTATTGTTTGTTCTTTTTTTTATTTTTATTTTTATTTTTATCATTTATTGTTTGTATTTGTTCTTTTTTTTCTTTGTTCATTGTTCTTTATTCTTTTTCTTTTTCTTTTTATTATTTCATTTTATTTTTATTTTTTTTATTTCTTTCTCATTGCATATATTTTTCTTGTTCTTAGAAGTGGAAGACTAGGAAGATGGAGAGGTGGGAAGGGGAAAGAGAGACTTTATATAGAAGAGGAAGGGAGGGTGGTGATGAGATGTTCTGTGGAGGGAAGTTTTTACCATGTGCATGAGATGAACCATACTATATAGATAGGTTCTAGGCTCCAGGGAAATCCTCAATTTTTCTATATTCTTCTCTTATTTCATTCTCTGCTGGTCTTACTTTTGTTACTCTTCCCTCTAGTTTTACCATCTAGTTTACATTTACTTATTTTGATTTATTTCTTTTTCTGTCATTTATCCTTGATTGTGTGTTGCTTGTTTTTTATTGTCCTTTGGGCTTCCTTTCTTTTATCTGCCATGGTATATATTTCATTGTTGGGGCAGGGGCAGCGCCAAGCAAGTTAGATGTAGTAGGGTATTTAAGAATACTTTGGATGAGATATGGCCAACCAATCAAAAGTGCGGCATTTCCTGATCAGTTCTCGGCAGCTGATCCGATAAACTGTGCAGTGCCTAATTCTTTTTCTTTTCCTTTACACCTTTTATTTTTATTTATTTATTCAGCTTATATTATTTCTCTTTGCCCAATCTGTATTTCTTCTTATTTTATTTTATTTTATTCTCATTGCATATATGATACCTCATTTTATTTATTGCTTATAGCACATATATTTTCATTGTATTGTAGAGATATAGGACAGGGAGGTAAGAGTTTGTAGACTTAAGGTCAGAGGAGATTATAATCTAACTCCTCTATTTAAACAGCCTACTCACATCTGTGAGATACACCAGTTTATCCACCACTTTTGTTCAACAGTTCTTTGTTCTTTTTTGCTTTGTTATTTATTATTATTTATTTCTCTTTACTTTTATTTCCTGTCATTTGTCCTTGATTGTTTGTCGCTTGTTTTTTATTTTGTCCCTTGCTCTTGCTTTCTTTTATTTTATACAATGGTTATATTTATTTCCCATAGCTGGCATTTATTGTTCCTGTTGGGGCGGAGGGTTCTGGCCAAGCAAGCAAGTGCGTGGGTGGTATGATACGCAGTACCAGGTGTACGCTGTAGTGCGGTTTGTGTCATGTACAAAACGCGCCATCACATCTGATAAGATTGGACCGTGTAGTACATAGTAGACTAGCGGCCCCTCGACCTACATTCGACTTGTATCTATTCTTTTATTCTACAGTAGGAGGTGTGGTATAGTATTTTTCTTATTGTGTGATGGGAGGTGTAGTGTGGCTGGTCGATTTGCTGTGGCTTGTCTGTACCCTTTTGATAACACTGTGCTGGTAGCAAGATCAACTGATCGTGGCCCCTCAACCTCTGCTCGACTTGTATTTATTCATTTTATTGTAGTGTTCCCTCAACCTACACTTGACAGGAACGCATGGTTAGATGATGTTGAAGCAGATCAATGTAGATATTATTGTAAACAGAAGAACTAGCAACAGGGTTAGAAGTCTTATATAGCATAAAGTAAACATGTTACAAGTTACAATATCAATAGATAGTTTGTTTGCATTTTACCAAGGCAATTGTATTTATCAAACTATATCAAAGTAGGTTGGAGGAGTGGGCAGAGGCAGAAATAATTGCAGCTTGTAGAAATTGAGAATAGATATAGAATATTATTTTATTGATGAGAGGCAGGAGAGAGAGAAGAAAGAAGAACAAAGAGAACTACATACAGCCAGTCCATAGGGGACTCCCATGACCAATACATTGTTAGTAGGAACCAAATATTAGGCGAGCTTTACATATTGAATAGAGACTTACAATAATCTTTATTGCTTATCACAAGCAGGCTAATAAAATGAATAATATAATATTAGAATAATTCAAATATATAAGAATTATCAATTAAAACTTACCTTGTCAGGGGAGAAAGAAGAACAGAGCTCTGATCAGGAGTGGTGGAAGAAGTTTTTGAGAGATTTATATCTGTATTGTACTAAGTAACAGAAATTGATATTAGTTTTAAAGTTTGAAGTCAAGGGAAGATAAGGAGTGAACCATGGGCAACTTACCAAAGAGAGTTTAGAGAAGCATCTCTGGATAAACTATATTATCCATATGGGTAGGGGCTAGCTCAGAGGGTAGGAGGGTGAGTCCGTCCAGTGATGTGACTCTTGATAAAACTATATAGAGGTGCCCATGACTGAAGGCAGAGGTGCGAAGATCGACACCAACCAGCTGCAAGGACTGGCCCTGCGACTCGTTGACAGTCATGGCAAAGCATAGATGGACTGGAAATGGGGTGCACTGCAGGATAAATGGCAGGTCCTCATCTGTGGTGGTAAGCTTGATCCGCAGGAGAAGACAGATCTTGCCATCGTACTTTCCACCCAGAATTGCGACCTGCAAGCAGTGGCGGCTGGTTCCGACAATGCGCATCCTGGTACCATTGCACGGGACATCTCAGGGAGTCAGATTGCGCAGCAGAATAACTGAAGCGCCAATCTTGAGTCCCAGGTAGGATGGTGGAATAGGTGGCAGGTTGATACTCTACAGATATTCTCCCGTGAAGGGCTCAGCAGCAACTTCATTCCCAGTAACCTCAACCTGGTTGGCAGCATTATACTGTGTCTCCACACCCAGCATTCTCTCCAACAGCACTTCCTTGAAAACACACACCATCTCATTGCGGAAGGCCTGGACAGCGCGATCAATAAGAACATGGTATGTATTGACAACTTATCCAACAGCTGCTATGAATACAATTGATCACAGAGCTGATCGACTGTTGAGATGCCCAGGATCCACGCAGGAAGTTGAAGCAGCCGACGCCGGGAGAGATTGGTGACTGGTTTATCGAGAAAGGTGAGAAAGGCCAGATTGGCATCACTGTTGGTGACTCTCATACTGGTCCTGATTTTTAGGACTTGTAGATGGCACCAGATCAAGCTGTACTGAATACAGGTTTGCACTGTCATATGCCTGGTACCACAGCAGATAACAGGTAGGGTCTGGGCAAAGTCACCTCCAAGTACTACAGGAATCCCACCAAACACTCCCTAATCAGCGGTGTTGCACAAACCATTCAAGGTCCGATTGACAACCTCGAAGCAGGCCTTGCACTATATTGGAACTGTATCCTAGATGATGACTGACGTCCGACGAATCAACCCCGTGAGGTGTGATTCCTGTGTAATGTTGCATACAGCACCAAGATTGTTTGACAGGGGAATCTTGAACCTTGAATGAGCTGTCTGGCCACCAGGGAGCAGTTGAGCCGCTATCCCAGAGGATGCGACGCACAGGACTATCTTACCCTGGGAGCGGAGGTAGCTACACAGACCATTGTAGAGGAAGATCTTGCCAGTCCCAGCAGGACCTTGTATGAAGAAGGCACCATGCTGGTGATAGTGCTGTTGCTGGGCGTCCTGCTCACGGCTCTCCACTGCAGCAACAACCGCATCAAAGATGTTAACCTGGTCCTGGTTCAACTGCTGGCGCATGGCTGTAAACACCTCTCTCTCCTGCTCTATGTTGTAATCCATCTCCTCTCCAATCATCGCATTCCTCCATTCATTCCTTTCTGCATCCCTCCAGTTCAATACTGGCTGTGGCAGGCCACAATCAACTAGACGCTTACCATATTTAGTAGGAAGTTCCTAAATATAATAAAGTACACAGTCGAGTTTGAGACCAATCTCCATACCCTTCTTCCGAGCCGGTATGACGACCCTAACTGTCATGAGCAGCTGTCGTAGATCATCACAGAAACTCTCACCAAACTCCTTCTAGATCTTGAGTGGGTCCAGGATAGTGGTATGTTGCAGGACAAGGGTGAATAGATGCTGCAATGCCCTGCCTGTCATGAACTCCCGCCCATCACACAAAAGTGACACCTACTTGCCATTATCCTTCCAGAGTCGCAGCGCCCTGCAGGCACCCTTGAAGGTCTGATGGATTACCACGTCTACCATCTGCAGGTCTTCAAAGCTTATAGCACCACGTACTACTGTTAGGAGAAGGCATAGCTGGTAGCATTCCCCCATCAGAGGGTTGGCAGAATACATGTGAGCGATCGCAAACCGCTGACTCCGGCGCTTCCATCCTCCTACCTGTCTATAGACGTAGTGTTCCGGAAATTCATGGTACAAGTACTGTCTTCCACCCATATTCTTGGCTTTGTATTTGAAGTATGCCTGAAGGGTTGTGAGTTTGCCATCCATATTCTGACGTAGAATGACTGGATCTGCTCCCTTGGAGAAGTAGACTAGTTGGTGGCCTGAAAGGTACAGGGCGAGTTGTTGCACAGCTGGCTGCTCTTCATGTGTTTTGAACTCAAAGAGCCGCCAGACTGCCTCTGTCGGACTGATGTAGCGTCCATGGAGGTACCGCTTGATCTTATCATTTTCGGTCTCCAGAAGAGCGGTGGCGCAATCCCCATCCTTGTAAATGTACTTATGAATGCACTTGACAGCTTTGATGGACCCGGACACCTCCACATTAATGCGCGCCTTGTAGCGGACTGACAGGTATGGACCGTACGATACTACCCTCCGGATGTCCATGACAGCTGTAATATTGCCACCCCTTCTCGGGACTGTCGCAGTGAAGGACTGTCCTGAATCGCTCCTCCTATAGGTACCTTAGCCATCCGTAGTGATGATAGTCTCCTCCTGAAAGGGACACGGATTGCCCTTACAGCAGGGCTTATTGGAAAGTCGATAAAGGCCCTGCATGCAGGCTGCCTGGCCATTTCCTCCTGTACAGTGAGAGTGTACCATCATTGACTGGATGATACCTCTCAGTTTCTGATTTATCGGATCATCACTGCAGGGAAGTTCTGGGCTGATCAAGCGACCAATGTTGGCTATCGTCTGGAACTGATAGTCCATCTTGAGAAACACAGGGAGGTGCAACTGTGAGAGTCCGCGCTTTTGATACTCGATCGTCCAGACCCAACCCAGCCAAGGACCGAAGCTTTCCTAGTGCTAGATCTGTTTCAGAAGATCTCATACCTTGACATTGAACATGTGAGCTATAAGATCCAGTTGATGAGCGGCGGTTGGTAGTGGTAGTAGACCGCGTTCAATCTCAACCCACTTGGGGTTAGCGGTGAAAGTTATGAATAGTGATGGCTTGTCAAAGCGGTGAACAATCGCTATGCTGTCCTGGTACAGCCGTTGCATAAAGCTGTCCCCTCCCACATAGCTGGACGGTAGAACCACCTTTCTTCCCAACTGCCCAAGATCGACATCCCTAGCTTCTAGAACATCCTCAAGACCATTGTAGAGGTCTGTACGGAGTTCCTTCTGGTAAGAATGTAGCCAAGCAAGTTTCTTCTGATCGCAGACAGCCCAGGCATCTACAACCAACTGCTGGCAGAGTCTCTGAGCCTGGAAGAGGGTGGCCGGCTCCTGGAGCCTGGTATGCAGACGGTACCTATAGATAGCACGTGGGTGGAGGCTCTTATCCTGACGAGTACCTTGCACATTGCAGAGGGCCGTTTCCTAATGCCAACCAGGTTCCCCATAAGGGCAGAGGGGAACATAGTGGAGGGGAAGGTAGGAGGGATGATTGGTGTTGATAAGTGACTATGAGTTGGGCTCACCCTCTCCATTCACCCTTCTCACTAGAACAATATCTTGGAAGCCTTGACTTTTATACACCTTGGGCAGAATCATGGTGACTTCGTCTGCTGTTGGTGTGTTCTTGTGCATCAGATTGGCTGCTCTCTTCACCATCAGAGGGAGTTGTAGATTGAGGATGATACGAGAGTTGTCCTGGGAATGCGTGAATGCTGTAAACCCCTCATTGGCTGCAAGGTAGTGTTGTATCAAGGGGTTGGACTCCTACAGCATCAAGGTCAAGGAGCGGATGAGTGCAGGGTCTAATTCCAGTGCATGGCCAGATCTCAACTGTACTGCAAATACAGGATCATAGAGATGCATCTGCGAAAAGTTGGCTTCCAGATCCCTACCCGGTGCCACTGGCCCCTGCCTGTGATACACCGCACCGTGCATCTGGAAGAGTTGAAAGGTACCAACAATCTCACCCGTCCTGTTGTCCATGTTGAACATAATGCTGGTAGAGGCAAACAGCAACTTCCATCAGCATAGCCCCTACAGGAATGACTATGATCCAGTATCAACTCCACTCATCAGGCCATTGAGGGGCTCGGGCATTGGACGTATCGCTTGTATCTGCACCTTGCCTTTCTTGCAACATGGTTCAAGGCTTGCCTCCCTTCCTCGTGGTTGGTTGGCGGATAACTCTGAAGTCCAGGACAGTGCTTGGCAGGCAGTACACCTCTGGTCCAGATTCCCCAAATTATATGCAGTCCGCCTGGCACTCTGGTGAACAAATGCAAGATTTGTTCACGCTAGCAACCCCACTGGTCTATCACCTCCCACAGGATCGATTACCAGATATCCCACCTCCTGTGCCCCACTTGTGACTCCTCCTGGTTGTCTTGCTGGTCCTTCAATAAACCGAACTGCCAGCCATTGACCATTTGCCTCTAGAGCTTGCAGACCTGCAGGAACCCCTATCCGTCCTTCCGGAATAGGAACTACAGGGTTTCTTTCTAGGCTTGCCCTCGTGATTGGTGCTCTGCGTCGCTGGCATTCAGCCTGCATTTCAAATATACCTTCTTAGCATTCTGACCTGTACTATTGCTGTACTCTGAAAATCTTATAGACAACTTACTAGACAACTCCTGCAGGTCCGCAGTAGGTTTCCTCTCCTATTGCGATCAAACCCCTCCTTATCTTTCTCCAGGTGACAGCAGTCACAAATCTGGTATTCAAAGACTTCCCCTTATTCTATAGTCAGCAAACAGTTTGGAAAAGCTAGAGTGATTATTTTACCTCCTTCTTCTCCTATTATTCTGCTATCTGTTACTGGGCCCACTTCCCTACTACCAGTTTCCAATCCTTCCTGGTACTCTGGCTGCTCCTGCATAACTTCTTGTACCCTTGGTACCTCCTCAACAGCTGTGGTCCCCTCCCCTCCATATAACAGTGCTAGTCCTATCTGTTTCATACAATCCACTTCTTAATATTTTCCCACCGTGAATCTGGACAAAATAAATTCATGAATTGAGCTTACCATGCACTCTCGACAATTGGCATTCTAGCCTCCATCAACAGCCTGATCAAAATCAACCAACCAGTGTTTCCGCTCACAATACAAACATAGCTTTCAAGCTGTATTTGCTTCCTCTAGAATCTCCTATTAGTTGACTACCCCCACTCTGAGCTAAAGAGTACAAACCTTGCTTCTGTACTTGCTGCCCCACCTCAAATACATTGATATTTGAGGTTTCCATCTTTGGTCCATCTGCCCCACATCATGGGTAGTCCATCATGCCTGCTGGTCACTAAAGGTAGGGTTTGCTTGAAGTGGTAACTCTGTTGGTTCCCAGGTACGGAGTGGACCAGCTACCAGATTTCCCTCCACCTGAGCCATACTTCTCACTCCTCCCACCCGTCCCTCTGGTCCTTCAATGAACGGAACTACCAGAGGTTCTTCAGCTTGGGCCGCTTCTGCTGCTTCTCGTACCTCCTGTTCTGGTCCTTCTATAACAGGAACTATCACTTCTTCCATAGGAAGGACTACTAGTACTACTTCCTTAACCCTGCAGCCCAGTCCTTCTGTAACTGGAACTACCGAGCTCTCTCTATGATGTACCCGCAGTTCTCCATCCCTCCCTCCATCCCCTAGTCCTTCTGTAACCGAAACTACTGGGTTGACTACGGGAGGGCCTATAGCACCAGCTCGTCCTCTAGTCACTCGTGCAGCTTTCTACATATCAGTTACCAGTTAGTTTACCCTTACTCTGTTATTTAGAATTACACTTTTAAGGTAGTAACTTACCAGACATGTCCAACATGTAGTACGCAGTCTGCCCTTCCTATCCCGATCAAACTCCTCTACATCCTTCTCCTACTGGCACTGCCCACACCGTCTCCTTTCCATCAGGTTAGCGAAAACTATTAGTATCTGCTCTGCTATATTGATATAGTAAACATACCTTCTTGTTCTTCTTCCAGCACTATCCCTTGACCTCCTACTGCTGCAGAGTTTGGAGGCAAGTGAGGTTTCACATTCCTATTCGCACTATCCACTGCCATGCTAGCAGCAAGGTTCCCCTCCCGATATGGTAATTGGACATTCATCTGACCTGCTCACACCAGTTAGATCGAAACTTCTCATTTAAGATTCTTTATTTTTTAGCAACCTTGTGGATGTTCCTCCCTTGCGACAACTGTTGGCAGAATTGGTACTCCCAATACCAGTCTTCGCCCACCCCTCCTCCTATTCTGTAAAAGAAAATTGCCATATTGGAAATGTGTTAGTCTATCACTCCTACAGTATCACTTACCAAATACTATCAGCATGATCTCCTCCGTACCCCATGAGAGTCCTCTGCAAAGTGTTCTGATGGCCGCTGCACCCTATGTACGCTGCATTGATACATTTTGCTAGAACGACTTGGTGAAAACAAATATTAGAATTCATTATCTTGTTAATGGAAATACAGAAAGTGGAATAGGTTATACTGACTGTGAAGAACCTTTAGGAACATGATCCAAGATGTCTTATAGTAGTGGCAAAATTCAGGAAAGCTGAGGAGGAAGATTTTCTTGAGATGTGTTGTGGAGTTGGGAGAGAACAAGGTCAGGAAATTTTGAGAACAGGGATGTAAGAGGAGTTTTTATTCTGCCTGTGAAGGTGGTACTAAGGCTCTACACAGCCATGATCAGAAATACCCACTAGGGTACACAGTACATCACACAAAAGCAAACCGCCCTAATTGTTTATTATTCCTTATTATTTGTTATTACTTGTTTTTTATTATTATTCTCCCCTTGCTCTAATTTATTTTCTATGCTTTATGGTTTATTAGTCTTTCTTGTTCGTTATTCTTTGTTGTTTATTATTAATTATTAATTATTATTCTTTGTTCCTCATTTATTGTTTTTTGTTATTACATAATATTTATTTGTTAATATTATTTGTTATTTGTTCTTATTTGTTATTGGTTTTTCTTTCTTCTTTTTCTTTTTGCTATTTATTGTTTGTTAGCATTTGTTATTTCTTTTTCTTTATTTATTATTTATTCTCTTTTTTTTTTTTTTTTTTTTTTTTTTTTTTTTTTTTTTTTTTTTTTTTTTTTTTTTTTTTTTTTTTTTTTTTNTATTTATTATTTATTATTTGTTAGTATTTCTTTTTTGTTATTCTTTGTTGTTTCTTATTATTTGTTATTTATTATTCTTTATTCTTTATTGCTAATTGTTTATTTTTTTTTACTTTTTTTTTTATTACTTGTTGTTTGTTAGTATTTGTTATGTATTATTAGTTGTTTTATCTTACTTTAGTTTTTATTTTTATTCCAGTGTGGCTATGGTATGGGTGGTTTGGAGTGGTTGTGTACGCAGATCAATTGCATATGGATAAGATCACGCGGATAAGGGCTATCTCATCTGATAAGATTACACTGCACAGTACATATTAGACTAGTGGCCCCTCGACCTACGCTCAACTTGTATTTATTTGTTTTATTGAACAGTAGGGGGTATGGTGTAGTTCCTTCTTTTTTTATATATAGTTGGTAGAGTGGTGTTGCTGGTGGGTTCCCCACAGCTTGTACATTCTTATTTGGTAGAACTACACCAATGACAAGAACAACTGATAGCCACCCCTCAATCTACACTCAAGTTGTATTTTCTATTTTAACATATAGCACAAGGTGTGGTACGACGTTCCCTTTATTGTATAGTAGAGGTATGGCTGCTAGTGCTGGAGTATGAGTGTATAACTAGTATGACGCCCTATGGCAGATTAGATATCAAGATCCCATGCTCTACTTGACATATATAAGAGCTAAATAGCAGCCCCTCAATCTATGCTTGACTTGTCTTTATTTCTTTAATGACGTGCACTTATTGGTATTTCAGAAATTCAATATGTTGAGTGGCAGAGTAGAGGTAGAGTGTGGGATGGTTGTGATGTAGCTTTAGAGTTTGTTATGGGGCCTCCAAAGCACTAAAAATGATAGACTCCAAACTTGAATCCCTGCTCTGGCTTGCTCACTGGTCTGAGATGGGGCATTTTTGCTTGCTGTCTCCACCCTGTTACCTGTCAGGAGCCCTGCGCCTCCTATACTGCAGAGGGATTCCTATCAAATTTGGCTAGTAAGAAATGAGTCCCCATTCAGGAAAAGACCAGGATCAGGCCCCTGACAGATGTGGGGCAGAGAGGACCAACAAAATACCACCCTTGGGCCTGTGTGACAGTAGGGCCCTAAGGTAAACCATACCTTACCCCACCCTGTACTAAATACTATATGTCTCATTAGTTTGTTGAAGCTTGTTTGAGAATGCCATTTTAGCGCCAGGCCATACATATAAGATTGGAGAAGCAATTAAACTGTGTTGTACATATTAGAAGAAAAATAGTACCCTCCTGACCTACGTTTGACTTGTATATTTGTTTATTTTATTGTAGTGTCTCCGCAACCTATGCTCAACTATAGAGTTTGTAGAAGATAGTGGTTCTTTGACCTTTGCTCAACTTGTATTTATTTCTTTCATGATATATGCTTGATAGTATTGTAGAAATGAAAGCATGGTAGATAGTAGAGTGGAGGTGGGGTGTGGGGTGGTTTTGGTGTAGCTTTAGAATTCATTATAGGGCTCTCAGGGCGCTGAAGAACATGGGCCCCTGACTCTGGTTCCCACCTCAGCCAACTCACCAGCCTGGGATAGGTTGTTTTCATAGACTTTCCTCACCTGGTAATCTCCCAAGGGCTCTGCCCCCCCTATACCTCAGAGGGACTTCCATCAAATTTGGGTAGCAAGAAGTGAGACCCCATTGAGGGAAAGACCAGAATCAGGCCCCTGACTGGGGTGAGGCAGAAAGGACCAAGAAAATACTACCCCTGGGCATACATGACAGTGGGGCCCCAAGGTAAACCCTACCCCATCCTACCCAGTAATAAATACTATGTGGCTTATTAGTTTATTGGGGCTAGTTGGGAACTGTAATTTTAGCACCATGGCACACATATAAGATTAGACAATCAGGTAAACTGTGTAGTACATATTAGAAGAAAATGGTACCCTCTTGACCTATGCTCAACATATTTTTCTTTCCTGTATCATTGTCTTCCCTTGTCCTATAAGCAAATAGTATCTTTTTGTCGTATTGTCTAGTGAGAGGTAGATTATGGTGTAGTTGTAGTATAGCTAGTTGATTTGCTGTAGCTGGTTTGTAGATATGACAGTGGTGCTACCACTCAAATAAGATTAGATAATGAGACAAACTGCATAACACATATTAGAAAGAGATAGCTTTCTCTTGACTTATGCTCAACTGTAGTGTTTGTAGAAAAGTAGTTTGCAGATGAATTAGGATTAAGAAGTGATTCTGGTTACTATTTTTTCTAGAAGTATTGATAGTATTACTTGAATAAATAGTCTACTATTATTGCGATAAAATTATTTGACAGTATGGGTACTAATATCAAAGAATTGAGGGATCATAGAAGAGAAGATAATACCAAATTTTATGACATATAAATAGTAGGCCCTCTCCAGATCTGAAGGGTGTGTTCATATAGTTTATCTCAGGAATGAATCGGGTTTGAAGTTTTCTTATACATTAAAGCAGTATTACTTGTTTGGTATTATACAAAGAGTAGAGTATAAGGAGTAGTATAGGTTGAGCATTGGAAGTAGTAGTAGTCTTTAGCAGACCCCGTTCAGATGTGGAGAGTCTATCCATACATCTTATGTCAGAAAATAAACCCTATTCAAAGTTCTTGTATATATTAACATAGTATTACAAATCTTAATTGAACTTGCTCTAGTACATAAAAAGGTATTAATTCTGTAAAGCTACTCAAAAAGGATAGTACAAAAAGTAGTTTGCATTCAAACTCTGATGTGGTTGTAGTATGTAGCACACTACCCTCCAGTTCAGAACTTCTGTTTTATTTATTGTTTATCATTTAGTATTTTTTATTATTTGTTATTATTTGTTACTATTTCTTATTTGTTATTATTTATTGTTTGCTCTTAGTTATTATTCCTTATTATTTGTTTTTTTATTATTATTCTTTTCTTGTTTTGATTTATTATTTATTATTTATTGTTTGTTAGTCTTTCTTGTTTGTTATTCCTTGTTGTTTCTTATTAATTGTTATTTAGTGTTCTTTGTTCCTTGTTCTTTATCCTTTGTTATTACTTAATATTTATTTTTTAATATTATTTGTTATTGGTTATTCTTTTTTTTTCTTCTTATTCATTATTTGTTAGTATTTGTTATTTCTTTTTCCTTATTCATTGTTCATTCGTGTTTTTCTTTTTCTTCTCTTTTTAATATTCTTTGTTATTTTTTTTTCCTTGTTTATTGTTCCCTCTTTTTTCTTCTTCTATTATTCTTTGCTGTTTCTTCATTGTTTGTTTTCTTTTTTTCTTTTTTTCTTTTTATCTTTTCCTCAGTGTTGATTTTTTTTTCTTTATTGATTGTTTGTTCTTTTCTTATTATTATTACTATTATTTGTTATTTGATAGTATTTCTTATTTGTTATTCTTTATTGTTTAATATTCTTTGTTATTTATTAATCTTTATTCTTTGTTATTCTTTTTATTTTATTTTATTTTTTCTTTTTATTATTTATTGTTGGTTTGTATTTATTATTATTTTTCTTTGTTCATTGTTCCCTATTCTTATTTCCTTTTCTTTTCATTATTTTATTTCTTTCTCGTGGTGTACGGTTTCCTTGTTCTCAGAAGTGGAGGAGGAAGATGGAGAGGTGAGAAGGGGAAAGGGGGGCCTTTTATAGAAGAAGGAGACATTGTTGTGTGTATGGGCAGTAATCCTAATAGTTTTGTAGAGATGTAGGACAGGGATGTTGAGGGTTTGTAGACCTAAGGTCAGAGGAGATTGTGATTTGTATTTAAACAGCTTACTCATACCCGTGAGATATACCAAGTTTATCCACCACTCCAGTTTAATGGTTCTTTGTGCTTTTTTTTTTTTGTTCTTTGTCCCTATTTTTATTTTTATTTTTATTTCTTTGTTTGATTGGGTAGTTGTGGTGGGCTCAGCATGGGGGGCCGGTCTGCAGATGGATAAGATTGCCCATTCTGATGAGGAGAAAGGACGATCTTGTCAAGTGGCGGCATCCAATCAGATAAACTGTGCAGTACATATTAGACTAGCGGCCCCCCTCCAGACCTGGAGGGTATTCCTTATATCTTATTTGAGGGAAAAAATGTTGTTTGAAGTTTTTTTATACATTAAAGCAGAATTACTTGTTTGGTGTTGTACAAAGAGTATAGTATGAGTATTGTGGTTTAAGACTTTGAAGTGGGAGTAGTATTTAGCAGGGCCCCTCCAGACCTGGAGGGTATATCTATGTGGCCTATCTGAGAACATAAATCTTGTTTGAGTTTTTTTATACATTAAAGTACTGGTACTTGTTTAGTATTGTACAAAGAGTATAGTATGAGGAGTGGTATAGGTTAAGACAGGAAAGTGGCAGTAGTCTTTAGCAGGGACCCTCTAGACCTGGAAGGTATTCCTTATAGCTTGTATTAAATAGTAAATTGGTATTAGTATTTGTTTATATATTAAGAAAGTCTTATTTGGTTGGTGTTAAACAAAGAGTATAGTATAAATAGTGTAGGTTAAGACTTGAAAGTAGCTGTAGTCTTTAGCAGGCCCTCTTCAGATCTGCAGAGTATTCTATATAGAATGTATTAAAAAGTAAATTGGTATTAGTATTTGTTTATACATGAAATGGTATTACTTATTTGCTGTTATACAAAGTTTATTGTATAGGTAGTATGGTTTAAGACATTGAAGTGGTAGTGGTATTTAGCAGACCCCCTCCAAACCTTGAGGCCTGTTTCTTATAGCTTATTTGCGAGAATAAATCTTGTTTAAAGTTTTTTTATATATTAACAGAGTATTGCTTACTTGGTCCTATAGAAAGAGTATAGTAGAAGGAGTAGTAGAGGTTAAGATGAATACCAAGTAGTTTTTAGTAGGCCCCCTTCAGACCTGGAGTGTATATTCATACTGCTTATTAGACAAAACAAGCCACATTTGCTGTATTACTCGTTTGCTAGTATATAAAGAGCATAGTATATGGAATAGTATAGGTTAAGGCTTGAAAGTAGTATAGATTAAAACTCTAGAGTAGTATTAGTATGTAGCACACTACTACTACCACTCCTAAAGTTCTCTTTTATTTGTTGCTTATTATTGAGTAATTTCTTTTATTTGTTACTATTTATTATTTGTTAGTATTTCTTATTATTTGTTATTTAATATTATTTGTTATTTGTTCTTGTTTGTTATTTTTTATTGTTTGTTATTGTTTGTTCTTATTTCTTATTTATTGTTTGTTATTCTTGGTTGTTTATTATTCTCAGTTGTTTATTATTTTTTGTTATGCTTTATTCTGTTTTTATATTCTCTACTGTTTGTAGTATTTGTTATTTCTTTATTGTCTTTTATTCTTTATTGTCTTTTTTTCCTTTTTATTATTTGTTATTTAATACTATTTGTTATTTGTTCTTATTTGTTATTTGTTACTCTTTTTTTTTTCTTTTTATTATTTATTTTTTGCTTGTATTTATTACTCCTTTTTTTTTGTTTATTGTTTATTATTCTTTTTTTTCTTTTTTCTTTTTTTCTTTTTATTATTTGTTAGTATTTGTTATTTATTATTCTTTTACCTATATTAATATTTTATTTTATTTTATTTTATTTCTTTCTCATTACCTATATTCTATCTTATTTTTTTATTGCTTTCTGGAGTGGAGAAGGTGGAAGATGGAGAGATGAGAAGGGGAAAGGGGGGCCTTATATAGAAGGAGGGAAGATGGGATAGGATGTTTTATGCAGAGATGTTGAGGGTTTGTAGACCTAAAGGTCAGNTTTTTTTTTTTTTTTTTTTTTTTTTCTTTCTGCCTTTATTATTCTTTATTGTTCTTTATTTTCTCTTTTTCTTTTTATTCTTTGATTTTATTTATTTTTATTCTGTTGATTTTCACTGCATACATTTTCCAGAAGGATGAGACGGTGATGGAAAATACAGGATGCAGATGTGGTCACAGGCGTGCAGTTTGAGAAATACCCTGCGGTACAGCCGTCAAACCGCCAAATCAGATAAAAGAGGTTGATCTGATATCCTTTCCAGTACATATAGACTAGCGGGCCCCCTCTAGACCTGCAGGGTATATCTTGTAGCTTGTGTTAAAAAGTAAATTGGTCTTAGTATTTCTTAATACATTAAAGAAGTCTTATTTGGTTGGTGTTGAACAAAGAATATAGTATAAGTAGTATAGGTTAAAAGTTGAAAGTAACTGGAGTCTTTAGCAGGCCCTCTTCATATCTCGAGGAATATTCCTTATGGTTTATTTGAGAAAATAAATCTTGTTTAAGGTTTCTTTATACCTTAAAGCAGTGTTACTTATTTAGTGTTATAGAAAAAGTATAGTAGAAGGAGTAGTATAGGTTAAGAAGAATACATAGTAGTTTTTGGTAGTCCTCTTTCACACCTGGAGGATATATATATATAGCTTATTGAACAGAATAAGCCTCATTTGATGTTTTTTTATACATTAAAGAAGTATTACTTGTTTGCTATTATACATAGAGTATAGTATATGGAGTAGTATAGGTTAAGACTTGAAAGTAGTATAGGTTTAAACTCTGGAGTGGTAGTAGTGTGTAGCATACTACAACCACTCCTGAAGTTCTCTTTTATTTGTTGCTTATTATTGAGTATATTTTTTTATTTGTTACTATTTGTTATTTATTAGTATTTCTTATTATTTCTTATTTAATATTATTTGTTATTTGTTCTTATTTGTTCTTTTTTATTGTTTCTTATTTTGTTATTATTTCTTATTTATTGTTTGTTATTCTCAGTTGTTTATTATTCTTCATTATTCTTTATTGTTTTTTTCTTTCTTATTTATTGTTTGTAGTATTTGTTATTTCTTTATTGTTCTTTATTCTTTATTTTCTTTTTTTCCTTTTTATTATTTGTTATTTGTTCTTATTTGTTATTTGTTATTATTTTTTCTTTTTATTATTTATTCTTTGCTTGTATTTATTATTTCCTTTTTTTTGTTTATTGTTTATTATTGTTTATTTTTCTTTTTTCCTTTTCCTTTTTATTATTTGTTGCTATTTATTATTCATTATTCTTTTATCCATATTATTATTTTATTTTATTTTATTTTATTTCTTTCTCATTGCATATATTTTATCTTATTTTTCTCTTGCTTCCTGGAGTAGAGAAGGAGGAAGATGGAGAGGTGAGAAGGGGAAAGAGCTACCTTATATAGCAGGAGGAAAGATGGGATAGGATGTTTTGTGCAAGGATGTTGAGGGTTTGTAGACCTAAGGGTCAGAGGAGGTCTCATACTATGTTGACTGCTGTATTCAAACAGCTTGCTCACATCTGTGAAATACAACAAAGTTCCATCTACCACTCTCTTGGCTTTCTTTCTGCCTTCATTATTCTTTATTGTTTTTTAGTTTTTCCTTTTTTTTTGTATTCTTTTATTTTATTTATTTTTATTCTGTTCATTTTTATTGCATATATTTTTAGTAGTATGAAGAGGGTGATGGAAAATACAGGGTGCGGTTCTGATCGCATGTGTATAGTACCAGAATTACCCTGCGGTGCGGGTGTGGTTGTGTGAAATCAGATAAAAACGTGCGATCAGATATGCTTTCCAGTGTATATAGACTAACAGCCCTCTCACCCACGGTTGAGACGTATAGGAATATACAGACAAAAAATCAAAATGTAGGATCCTAAGAAAAACAGGTTTCAGGATTAAGGGCTTGGAGAAAGAAATATGAAAAAAAAAAAAAAAAGAAGAACAACTTTAGAGTACAAGTAAAGGGATAATAAATTGCAAATAATAGTAGGACATAGAGGAGAGATGAATAGAAGAAGACAGGAGAGGAATTGGAATTCAAAAGAAAAAAAATGAAAAAGAAAGAAAAAGGATAAAGAAAATATCAAAACCTTCAGAAAGAGTATCATCATAAGGTATAGAAGAGCCAACCAGCTGCTATCAGTACCAGGTTCAGATTCTAAGTACCTTTAGAACTGAGATCATAAGGTGTAGAATTGTCACCTAATGTACTTGATACCTTCAGATATAATATCATCATAAGGTGTAGCATAAAGAGCCCCGAGTAGGAAATCCAACCCCTGTTCTACCTTCAGATCTAAGGTGATCATTATTAGGTACCAGTGAGAGTACTACTGCTGGATTATATCACTATCAAAAATCAAAGTCAGTATTAGAAAAAACCAAGGAGGAAAAGGAAAACTTACTTTCATATAAACCTTGTAGCACCTCTGAGAAAACCACATTTGCTGTACTGTTAGGACTATTACTGGATGGCAATAGTGTAAGACCATCCAGAGAGGTTGCCTATGACAAGGCACCATAAAGCTGGCCCTGTGAAAAGGTATCAGAGTGGAGATCTACTCCAAACTTTGCAAGACTCTGTCCCTGGGATTTATTCACTGTCATGGCAAAGCACAACCGGACTGGGAACTGTTTTCTTTCAAGGATGAAAGGCAGATCTTCATCACTGGTTGTGAGCTTTATCCGCGGCAGAAGGCGAATCTCACCATCCCACTTGCCACCCAGTATCGCAACCTGCATACAATTGCGAGCTATTCCTAACAATCTTAATGTAGTCCCATTGCATATCCCATTCTTCAGACTCAGATTCTGGATAAGGATTAGTGGTACTCCAATTTTGAGCTTGAGACATGAAGGAGCTATTGAGGCCAAGTTGATACTTTGAAAGTACTCCAGTGAATAGGGCTCTGCAGCAGCAGCTTCATCACTTAGTTCTACCTTGTTGGCAGCTTCAAAGCAATGTTCTGCACCCGGCATCCTATTGAGAAGCAGGTCATTGAAGTCATTCACGGTATCATTCTTGAAGGCCAAAATAGCTCTTCCAATGAGAGTACCGTGAGACGTGACCGCCTCATTCAACAGTGCCTGTGGGTAGAGTTGCTCACAAAGTTCATCCACAGTTGCCACTCTACGGATATAGGCCAGCAAATCCAATGTATCATGCATGGAATAGTCGATCACTATACTTTTAAGAAAGTCGATGAAGACTTGATTGGAATTATTGGCTGGAATCCGCATAGTTGTCTTTAGCCTCAATATGTGCAGAGAACTCCAAAAAGAACTATGTCTAAGGGAGGCTTGCACTGTTGTCTGCCTTGCACCTCTCCGAACCACTTGTAAGATGTGGGGGAAATCACCACCTGTGACAGTGGTAATTCCTCCAAACAGTGAGTGGTTACCTACTGGACAGATATCGTTCAGCGTCCAACTCACTGCCTCAAAGCAGGTTTTATGTTGCATTGGCACATAATCACAAATGATCAATGAAGTAAGTCTAATCAATTGTGCAAGAGGTGAATTGCTATTTATATTGCATCCCCTGAAGGAAGTGGACAATGGAATCTTGAATCTGGAGTGGGCTGTACGACCCTCTGGTAACAATTGGGCTGTGATCCAGGAGGATGCAACATAAAGGACAACTTTTCCCCTAGCCCGAAAGGAACTGCATAATCAATTATAGAGGAAAGTCTTACCCGTCCCAGCTGGACTTTGCAGAGAGAAAACAGAACTCTGATGTAGACGCAGATTAGGTTCCTGATGCTCCACAGTACTCACTATCTCCTCAAAGCAGGAAACCTGCCCAGGATTTAGCTTATTCCGCATCATGGCATAGGCCTCCTGCTCCTGTAAGGCATCGTAGTACTTCTCTCCCTCCAAGCCTGGGTTGGCAAAGATGGGTACACCACCAGTCCAATTAAGGACCGGTATCGGTAACCCAAACTCAGCCAAGGTTCTACCAAATTCAAGGAAATCTTGCTTAATGAGGTACCGACCATAGTCGAGGTGCAGCGCACCCTCAAATATCTCCATGCCGACGGGTTGTGGGGACGTGCCACTGGCGATCAGGTTTGGAAGATCGTCATACATACTATCACCAAATGTCTCCCAAATCAGATTCAGGTCAGTGATAGTACTGTACTGGAGTGCTAAAGCGAACAGATATCGCAGTACCCTACCAGTCATGAACTCTGAACCTCCTCTGAACATAGCCACCCACTCCCCGTCATCTTCCAATAGATTCAATGCGATGCAGGCCCCCTTAAATGTTGGGAACACAGTACCATCAACCGTGCGTAAATGTTCAAAGCCCATAGGACCCCGTATGACTGTCAATAGTATGTGGACATAATATCTCTCACCCATGAATGTACTTGCGGAGTACATGCTTCCAACAGAGATTCCCTTCTGTCTCCATTTCCAACCCAGCTTTCACGCGTAGACACAATGCTCGGAGAACTCATGGTACAAGTACCACCACCCAACCTCATTCTTCTGATTGTAGTCAAAGAATCCAATCAGTGTAGATAAGGAAGACTCGATCAGCTCCCGTATCTTTGCAGAGTGATCAAGGCCCTTGAAGTAGATGGGCTGCTGGCCTTCCAGATGTAGAGCTAAGTGCATCACTGGAGGGCACTCTTTGTGAGAATCAAATTCAAGCAAACACCATATGGCCTCAGTCAGTCCAATGTATCTTCCATGGAGGTAGCGCTTGATTCCATCCACCTCTGAGTCTACAGTGGCAGTTACCCGATCTCCCCCTTTGTAGATGTACTTGTGAATGTACTTCACACTTTGTACGGACCCACATACTTCCACATTAATGTGAACATTATACCTTAAAGAGAGATAGGAGCCGTAAGGAACCACCCTTCTAGTGTCCACGGGAACCATAACTGTACCCCCCGATCCTCGAAGGTGGATGGTAAAAGATTGACCACTTTTCCGCCTCTGATAGAGTGGATACCCGTTCGCTTGGATTATTGTCTCCTCCTGGAATTCATGGGGATATCCCTTATGACAGGTGGAGACAAAATGGGCGTTCAAATCTTTCATGCACAGGGCATGCACATTACCCTCAGGACATTGAGTGTGGCGCATAGTGCTCTGGATAATTGCGCGTAACTACTGTCCCATTTGATCCTCATCAGTAGAGAGCTCAGCAGATATGAAGTAGTCAATATATCCAGCCCTCATGAACTCCGGTGTAGTCTTTAAGAAGAGCAGAAGATGGAGGTGAGAGAGGCCTCGCTTCTGGTACTCGATGGTCCATACCCAGCCCTGGCAATGCCCAAAGATTTGTTTCTTTCTAATTTGGTCTAATAGATCGCGTATCTTGGGATGAAAAACTCTAGCTACGAGATCTGGACAATCTGCAGCTGTCTGCCCTGGTAACAACTCCATCACAATCTCAGACCATTTGGGATTGGCTGTGAAGGTGATGAACAGAGATTGTTTGCCAAAGTGGCACACCAGAGCCATGCTGTCCTAGTAGAGCTGCTGCATAAATCTATCCCCACCAGTGAACATGGATGGCAGGATAATCCTTCTTCTAACCACAGCAAAAGTGACGTCATTTGCGCTTATCGCAACCTGTAGCACATTGTACAAATCAGTCCGCAAGCAAGCCTGATTTGACTGCAGCCAGTTGAGCTTGTTCTGATCTGAGATAGCCCAAGCGTCAACTACCAATTGCTGCAATAACCTCTGGGCCCGCAGGATGGTTGATGGCTCATCTGTCCTAGTATAGAGGTGGAAGCAGTAGAAGGCTTTCTGGGATAACCTGTCCTTGACACGATTATTTCCAGCCAGGTTGAGCCTTCGTCCCCAATGCCACCCAGGTTCACCATAGGGAAATAGGAGAACATAATGGAGAGGCAGATAGGAGGCATGATTGGGGTTGATGATGGAGAATCCCCTATTAGGTACTACTCCGTTGGATCGCTCCGCCAAAACAATGTCCCTGAATCCACCATCACCATATTCCTGAGGCAGAATCATGGAGACTTCATCCGCCATTGGAAGGTTCTCTCTTCTTATATTTGCCCCGGACTCTACAATCAGACTCAGCTGTGGATTCAGGATGATGCGGAAGTCTTGCTCATCCACAAAGATCTCTGACAATCTCTCTTTGGCTGTATGATACAGCCGGATGTAAGGGTAAGTCTCCTGCAAGATCCCAGTAAGTGAGCTGATCAAGGCCCCATCTAACTTCAGAGCTCCAGCAGGTCGCACTTGGGCCGCACGGGCCGGATCATAGAGGTAGACCTGCGAATATCGGGCGTCGGCACCACTGAGTGCAACCAGTGGTCCTTGATGATGGTAGATCGCACCATGAACTTGGAAAAGATGGAAACCTTGTCCAATCGCGGTTGGGCGATCATCCATATTGTAGCTGATGGAAGTGAATGCAAACTGCCTATTCTAGTACCTCAGCCCCTCCCTAAATCTTCTTGATGCCAGTTCGATTCCCGTCATCAAGGTATGGAGGGGTTCTGGTAGTGGCCGCATTTTCTCAACTATAGCATCCCCTCCCTTGCAGTAGGACTCGAAAGCACCTGGTACTTGGTTGGTTCTCTCTCTTGACTTCTCCCTACACCAGTGCATGGCCTCGCAGCCTCTGCATACAACATTCATTCTGCCCAGCTCATGCTGGGTCCAATGTGCCCGCTTCTCAATAAATGCCTTGAATACTGCTGGTTGTATGACCACCTGTAGGGCCACAGGTTCAGCAGCAAGTATTGGAGAAGCAGGAAGTTGGTCTGCCTGTCCTGAGTACCTTCTGTTTCTCTCCCTTGCCTAATTGGATAGATGGTCCGCAATTAGTTTCTTGTTATGAGGTAACAATTTTCTGGGTACTGATTACTTACCAAACATTTCCTGCAACTGGCTTGCAAATTTCCTCCATGACTTCTATCAAACACTCTGATAGGTTTCACAAGCCCACACCTGGGACATCACCGTATACTATCCCTATCACCATTGTCTGCTCTAGTTGCCTCAAGTGGTAGCTCATTCCAAAGTGGTTGTAATGGGATAGAGGAGAACATGACCGGAAAGACGGCTGTTTGTGGAGCACTCACCTGAGCAGGTACTGGTACCTGATATACTTCACTCCAGGTTGCCGGGGGTAAAAAGTCAAAGGGTGCTGCTGGAAGTACAGTTGGAAATACATAAAGGAAAGGGGGTACAGGATTGGAAAGCAGTACCAGTGGTGCAGAAACAGGGGCGGGTATTGGAAAAGAGGAATGTACAGGCCGGGAAATAGTTGCCTGGAAAGAACTGGATATGGGGAATGCTGGGGGTGGTGGGGGTACAGGAGGTACTCAGGGCAGAGAAGGTGCTGGGGGGACTTGAGGTACTAGGGGTAATGGGAGAGCTGGAGGTGCTGGGGGGCTGGTGGACTGCGGAACCAGACTTCTGCTCTCCTATAATTTACAAGTGGGTTAGAATAGGAAGTCTTGATAGGTAGTTACCAATTATTCAAGGAGTACCTACCAGGCACCGGCTGCAAGATCTCATTCTCCGACCATTGGAGTGGATATTAAAGGCACTCCATGGTTTTTCAACTCTGCAATACCCACATCAGTGGAGATCTGGCATCATTTCTCCTATAACAATAGTTAGCTGGTTCTGAACTGAATTCTGGGGAGAAATTTGAAAGTGATGAGTCTATAATAGTTGCTGAAATAGTTGTTTTTGAAGGTTTAAAAAAAAAAAAGATAAAAGAAATGGTACTCAAGTGGACCGAGGTGGTTGAGCAGGGAGGAAAGAGGAGGAGGAGGGAAAAAGTACTATTATGAAAAACTGGTTGTAGTGCCAAGACTGCTTGATATTTCTTGGCAGTTTTACAATTGTGAGATATATTTGATTGGGTTAGTGGACTTGGAGAATTACATGTGGAATTTAATTGCAACTCTCCTCTATGAGCTACTTTTTCTTTTTTATACCTTGAATTCTTTCCTTGATTTATCACATTCCCTCTTGGTTTGTGATCTTGTTTTTCTCACCTGGTTGTTACCAAGATAAAAGATTCTTGATTTGTAGGGTGGGTTGCCAAGCCACTCTTATTAGCTCCACTTTTTCTTTCCTTATTTTATATTTTATTTCATGTTCCTGTCTAATTATTTCTAGTTCCTTTGATTTATCTAATTTCCTATCTATTTTCTATCCTTTATCTTTATCTTTGTTCCTACTATTTTTTCTTTGTCTAATTTTTGCGCATCGCGGGCTGCGACTATCGCAGTTCTATTTTCCTTCTTACTGGCATTCCTCTCCTCAATTGTGCAGGGTTGAGGAGGGGAAATAAGTGGCCCAGCAACAGTAGCTACGTGGTTTCCTTTGTTATGGTTATGGTTGCCATGTGTTTGCTGATCTTACTGATAAGATCGAATTTAGATCGGTTTTCCGGTATATATATGACTAGCAGGGCCCCCTCCAGACCTGCAGGTGAAGCTATTTTGCTGATATAAGTATTTTGCTGGCTGGCGGCTTTGCCGCATTCTTTTTTTCTTTTTCTTCTTGCTTGCTTTTATGGCGCCCCTCCTGCCAGAGATGCCTGACTGTTGGGGGGTGGAGGGGGTGGCCAAGCAAGCAAGTGCACGCAGTCTGAGAAATACCCTAGGGTGTGGCCATCAAACCGCCAAATCAGATAAAAACGTGCAATCAGATATTTAGTGGGATTCTCAATAAACATCCCCTTCTCTCTCCCTTTCTTTTTTCCAATTACTACTGTTAGGCTGTATCTCTTATAGCTTGAAGAGTGGGATCCTTTCATGGCTATCTGGACTATTGTTTGTTTAGGCAGGGGGTCTGGAGGTATTCCATCAGTAGTTATGAACATAGTACTGTCCGTGTTTCAGCCAATCATTCTACTATTGAATAGTACCTTGACTGGATACGTATTTATGTACAATGTACTTTCCAATACATCAAATAGCATTATTATAGATAATGGTTTTCTCAAAAACCTTTCACCTCTACTGAGTTTATCTCAATTTCATTCTATGTGCTTGCTTCTACTCAGTTTATTTGAGCTTTCTTTTTTCCCGACTTGCTCTCTCCTTTCTTCAAGAAACAATCGTTTACATAGTAGTCTTTTTCCCCTATATTCAAATCCCATGCCTTTATGCCTCCACTTTTATTTTCTGTTCTTCAGGTCATTTATTCTTTTGTAGGTTGATTTGGCCTTGCCGGAGTTATATTGTAAGGGGGATCCCTTGCAGGTTCGTTTTTGGAGTTGATATATCCAGTAAACCCCAGTTTCATATAGAATCCCAACTCTTAGTTCTGTTCACAGAACCATTTTGTGGAACCGATCTCCATCTTCTATAGGTTATATCTCTTACCACAGTCTCAGACATATAGGCTTATATAGTCTCTGTCTCAGCTTATACTAAAATACTATCCTCTGCTGCGGGGTTCTGAGGATAATAGTAAGTCTGTAGTTACTAGCATTATTTGTTCTATTTTTCCAATGCGAACTTGGTAAATATCTTTGTACTTTTTATAAAGTTCTTCAGTGTTTCACAAGGACTATTATCTATCTTTCTGGTACTTTGTCAGAGTTGGTTTTCATATTTTTGCAGTGCTATCATGGTGTCTTATTGCTTCCTATTATGCTTCTTACACTTTCGCTATGCAGAAACTCCTATAGTAAGTTCCACTTCCTTCCTTTGCCTTATCAATGTCACGTAGGGTGAGATACTAGAAGGTGGTAGTGCTCTATTACCCCAATACTTTAAGTTTTATATCCCCTGTTGTCCTAAAAATATAGAAGGAAGTGGAAGTTGTATTCCTGACCTGGCATGTCAAGCCAGTAGGCCAGATGCCATCCCAGAACCACTTTCCAACATTCTATCATCCAATTCTTCACTGCTGTAGCTGTCATTTGTTCAACCAAGTGACATAAATTGTTTCCGATCTTCTATTGCCTCTTCTGGTAGTGTAAGCATGGTTTTGCTTTCTTTCTTTAGTGCTTGTGCAGGTTCTTTTCCTTTGCTAGGGCTGGGAGAAAAGGTATCTTGTGTGCTAGATACCTCTTTTGCTAGTTCCTCAGTAGATTCGCTAAAGGTTTGCGAGTCTAGGTCTCAGGCAAGCTCTGTTATCGGTTTGTTGCTGGCAAAATCATTCTAATATCCTTTCTGGTTCGAGGTTTGCCTTTTCTTGATTAGGTCTTCTTGTAGGCCTTGCTTTCCACTCTGAGTTATTAATGACTTAATGGTGAATTTCTGGTAGAGCCAAATAGAACTGGATTCTGCCACTCCCCACTGCCAGCCTCTGACTGGACTTTCATAGTTTGATCAGGCCTGGTCTGGATATGTTTCTAATTGCTTGTAGAAATTAAAAAAATATAATGTATTCACACCCTGGTGCTAGTCACATAGTGGTACGATAGAAGCAGATAGTCACATGATCAACAAGAGGCTAGTGATGTTTATAAAAAGAGGCTTCAAGAGAGTATAATAGAGAATCAAGGAAGTTACCATTCAACTAAGTATACTAGAAATACTGTCAGTCGAAGGCTAGTATTTCTATTGCAGAAATCAGTGGTCTTTAAATACACTCATCGTTTATAACCAGTATGAAGAATTTCATCAAATCTTGCGTATATCAAGATATAGCACATAAAACAATATGAGCAAGAAATAATACTATGAAACTAAACATAAAATATTCTATATATTAAACAATAGCATATGAAACAATACCAGTATCAAATGGTACTGTGAAACCAAACTTGAAATATTTTGTATATCAAACAATGGTACACGAAATAATACAAGTATTAGACAATACTATGAAACTAAATACAAAACCTAACTTACTACCTGTACTGGTTATACTAAATCCATGAGTGGAACAAAAGCACAATTGAAAAAATTGTTGAGTTAGTTGATAGTATGCCTGAGTGGATACAGGGCATAATCAGTACCAATAGTAGACATCCCTGGTGGTAAGCATAGATGGCCGCAATCACCTTGTATTTTAGAGTTTAATTATGCATTCCCATATGTCTTACCCCTCCTGTCTGCTCTCTTGACTTACCCCCCTGTTCCGCAATTTTCCTTGCTGGGGGCTGTACAGTGCAAATGGGCTCAAACCAGGGTCTAAAAACAAGCAAAGCCAGATGTCTAATAAGTCAACAACAACAACCATTTCTTTAAAAAAAGTAGCACTAATTAGAAGCCACTCCTGTGAAGAACAAACATGTGCTACTCATTTTTCAATTAAATATTGCTAGCTAGAGGAATTAGAAAATGAAAAGTGAAATTTTTGGTGAGAGTGAAACAAGGGACACAATCTATGCAGTAGCATGCTGAAAAATACTATGAAGAAAGTGTCAAAGACAAGGAGTGGAAAGAAAAAAAGGGGTTTTGTAGAAGAAATAAAAATATTTGTCAACTTGCAACACAATTCAAAGTTACAATCATAATGGCACATCGGAATCAGAATCAGAAATACCTGTATGAGATTGGAGCCTATGATGGCCAAAACAGCAAGGCCTAACATCACAAAGAATCTAGCTTCCCAGTCACTAGCATCAAAGTAAATAAAAGAAAAGAGACGGAAGACCCCTGTACTGAGTGGGAGAAAAAGCATATATTGTTAGTAGAAGGTGATGGCATAGGAGATAAAGATTCTGGGAATATGAAAGTGGAGAAGTGTCAAAATAACTGGAAAGGCCCATTGTGAAGTACTCTATAGTGCAGAGCACAAAGCCAGAAGGAGCGACTAACCCTACTGCAAGTGCCAGAGGAGCCAATTGGTCAAGTGGAAGATAATTAGAAAGATATGGAAAGGTATATTGAGAACAAATGGCCAATAGTGACCAAGGAACTAAGGGCAATTGTCCTAAAAAAAGGTATGTTTGTTACAAAATGATAGATTAATTACAGTTTCAGGATCTTATACTAATAGATAAAATAGAAAACTAGTGGTATCTTATATCAGAAAGGTTCAATAAAGGAACAAAAGAATATCTAGTATTCAAGACCACGAACAATACTATCTAGTGCTTGAGTTTATGAACTGGCAGTTGAAGTATCCAGACATGCCCTACAAGACAGCTGCTCTTAATACAGCTACTAGGTAGAGCCTTAGCAAACATGTAGCAGAAACTATCATTCCAAGTAAAAAGAGTTGGATTACATCTCCATCAATTATATTAAGCCACTGGGGAAAGGATGCTAAGACACAGAGTATGCTGGAAGATGAGGGAACTCTCCTAGCAGTGCGAGAGTATATCAATGGTGCAGGTGAAAGTAAGTACTTATTCTATCTTATGCTCCTCTATGAATATGAGACTCATGAGTTTTGGTGCAAAAGTACAGATCTTTCTGGACCAGGTCTTGCTAAAGCTATTACCAACTATTGGACTACATGGACTACTCAGCAAGATGCTGAAATGCATATCTTCTGCATTTATCAAGCACTGATTGACAAGTATACTAAATAGACACAGAGTTTGACTACTTCATCAGCAGTGTATTGGTTGAAAAAATTGGAGTTTGAATAGAAGGAAGTGGGAAAGGGGATCTATATTGATAGACATGAGAAGCCTGATATTGTTTTCTATTGACAACAGCAGTTTCTACCTGGCTGGAAAGAGCTGGAAATTCAAATTCCAAAATGGTCACCTGAGAGAATCTTAAATAAGACCCCTCTGCTAGTAGGGAATCCTCTCTTAATTCCCATTGCTCATAATGAAAGCACATTTCATGCCAATGATGGTGTTCATCACAGTTGGGGTCATAAGGATAAGCATATGATTTGACAGAAATCTCAAGGACAAGGCCTTATAGTCTCAATTTTATTCTTCCCTTTAACAGGCTTAAAATTCCTACTATAATTCCCTTGTCTTAGCAATTAGAAACCCATGATCCTGAACCTATACCTGGTCTCAAAACCAATCTCAGGCAGGCAACAGAATACATTGAAGTCACTAAAAGATCCTGGTGGAAAGACAAAGATCTGATTGATCAGGTACTCCATGTTGGAATCCCAATTTTGGAATCTACCTTTCTAAATGCTCACACTCTTTTCCTCTTCAACCATGCAACTTCTGATACAGCAGATGCACTAGCTGCATTACGTGTATCTCGTATGAACATGGATCCTGCTGGGAAGTAGTCCTATCTTCGAGATGGATGGTATTATAAACCTGACAGTGTTACTTTACATTCTCAAAAAATGAGCTTTGATTTGAATGATACATCAATTACAGAATAATTGAGAGGATTGGTAAAAAGATGTAAACGAGTACTCCAGGAGAGAAGGCTTTGGCCTGAAGTGGGGTTAAGACATGACTGCAAGAGTAGGAAGAATAAGAAGAACCAAAGTCATAGCAGCAATTCTTGCTGTGCCCAGCAGCTACTATCTGTACAACTAGACTTTCTGGAACAGAAATCTCATCTGCAGGAAGAGATTGAGAAGCAGGGTCATCTTTGTCTATTTTTTCCAAAATTCCATTAGGAGCTTAATTGGATTGAGTAGCGATAGTGAAGAGCAAAGCGGTTCACAGGGAAGAATTACTAATACAATTGGCCCTCACTTGTCAAGACAGTGCTGAAGGCATTACAGGAGATACCATCACTATTGCTTCTCAAATACTGGTTGAAGAGTACTTGTATACTTGATGCCTACTATACTGGATTACAGTATGGTACAGATCAATTTACCAAAGTTGTATATAAAAGCCATCATTGTGTTCCCTTAGCCCAAGGCTAGGAACTTTTCCATTACTTGGTTATGTTTTATCTAAATACAAGGGAGATTATTCTATGTAATGTGTTCAGCTTAATTTACCGTTCTGCTTGTTGCCATTCGCTTTGCTACTAGTCTTGGCAGTTTTTGGCTGGACTCCGATCCCGGGGGATCGGTTGCCACGGAATTCTTGTTTCACCGGAGGACCCACTTTTAGGCACTTTACACCGTATGAGGAGGAAGATAAACGGAAGCTTGAACGCTATTCATGCCCCCCAAGCTGCTCTATACCGCTGTAGGGGCCCTCATGGGCGAAGACTAAATACCATAAACTCCCAATATCAGAGCGCATCTGGTATTATGGGGGAAAAAACTTGGGTAAAATACGCTAAGACTAAAATTCACTTTGATAGTTGCTACTAATATACAAGAGAGGCAATTCAAGCTCCTGCTCCCAAGCATTCTCTCATATCGCAAGCCCACCGCTAGGGGCCAACCCAAACATCGCAAAATTAAACAACCAGGTGTGAGACACAGCGTATCATTCAGCAGACTCAGATGGATGCGGCAATAACTCGTTAAAAATCCAAAAACCCGGGCCCTGCCTAAGGTACACCTCCGGAGCAGCTGGCTCGGGAATCTCGTGAACAAAAGGTTCGCTGCCAAAATTGGTACGTATTTTGTTACCCGGCGCGAGTCTGACTATTGGGCGTAGTTTGCCGCGTATCCCGGGTAGTGGTTCGCCTGTATTTGTAAGGTACTGTGACTGTCAATAAGATGAGAGAGAGCTTACCGGCCCGTTTCCCATTCAGCGTGAACGAGATTGCACCTCTTACTCGGTCGAAATGGCAGCCTATGATGTCGTCCGTGGTAAAGTGGGGAGCGGATGCAGCGCAAGGATCGTCTTCACCGTGAATAGATCCTGGGGCGTATCCCCAGGAGCGGGAGGCACATCCAAGGTTGGAAGAGTAGAGCCCGAGGCCACCGGTGACATAGTGGTACATGGCATCCACAAAGCCGATTGTGCTGCTGTTTGATCCCTTTAACATGTAAACCTCAAAGTAGTAGTCGTCTATGACCGGGGTTATGGGGAATTTTGCCCGGAGCTGTTTTTCAGAGGCCGAGACTGGGGAATATGTTAGCCCCCAAGCCGGGATACTACAGGGAGATTGGTTGCTTACTATTCTCAACTTCACATCCATCTTCACTAATCTTCAACCCTGTTGAATCATTGATCGCCTCCCACCCCCCCGGTCCCATTCCCGTGATGTCCATAATTTTCGATTTCTCAACATTCTCGAGTACCGTCAGTAGTCTCTCCACGGAGCGCTCCTTCGAACATTGTATAGCGTAAAACATTGGGGTCCAGCCGTGTTCATCTTTAGCGCACGGATCGGCTCCTTCACGGAGCAGCATCTCGCTGATCTTTGGGAACCCCCTTGCAGTCGCAAGGTGAAACGAAACCCCCAATTCCTGCGAGTCCTTCTTATTTCTGAGTAATAGCTCCACCACTTTCACCTGCCCATAGTAAACAGCGCCCTCCAACACTGGTGCAAACACATCATCTCTCAAAAGTATTGCCATAGCTTCCGGCTCCCGCAACACGCGTTGAAGGGTTTTGGTTCTCCCATACTCCGCCATAGCCTTTAAGGTCATTGGGAGATGGTCATTACTATCGCTGATGATTCGGGTGCCATATTTCTGTATGAGAATCTCTGCTGTTCTGTCGAAGTTCATGAGCACAGCGTCGCACATCATCATGCAGAAGGGCCCGCTGTCCTCAGTCTTTGTGTAATACTCTGAACATAGGATAGCATTATAGGCATCCTCGTGTCCCCTCATTGCCGCCCGTTCCAGGGCTTCCCCGTACCGGCCGCGGTCCGGACACTCGCTTGTTGCGCCGGCTTCTATAAGTACATTTACGGAGTCTACATGCCCGCCGCCCGCTGCGGACATCATTGCGTCGCTATGACCTATCCGTGCTGTACTGGCACCATGTTCCAGGAGGGTTTTAATAGTTCCAATGTGTCCATATANTTAGTTGGCAGAGGCCAAGTTGAGAAACGTAGTATAATGTGGATGGTGAGGAGAGCCCTGGTTTCAAATAATCGGTGACACCCCCAGGGCAGGACCGCTGCGCCTGCCGCCATGAAATGAAATTCGGATTATTATCACGACTATAAAATTCTGCAAGCAACGCATCCAGGATCTTGTCTGAACCGTATTTGTACCTAAGTACATGTTTCCACCCGTGCTTAGCAGCGTACAGAAATAGGGGATACTCTCTCTCCCGGAGTTCAAATTCAGCGGTGGTGCTACAAGGACCTGTACTGAAACCATCGAGCAGCAGATACGTGTACGTGATCTTTGCGAGCTCAATGTTTCCCAAGGTTTCAGCGATATAGTAGTATGACGCTTTGCCCTTACTAGTAGCCAATTTCGGTGACACCAAATATTCCTTTACCGAGAAATGTGCTAATACCACCAAGTTCTCGTTTCTATCAACAAGTCCACCACAGATGTCTAGTATATCTTCTTCATCGTGAAGCCTATTATCGGGATCCATCCGCTTGGATCCAATCTCTATTGCTAGACCTTCTCTGATCTCGGAAAGCGTCAAGTCCCGGTCACCGCATACTAGGAATCGGAACACCTGCAGTGCGAGCTCACGGTCCTCGTCGGCTATGTTGCATAAAATTCTTTCGTACGTTTCATCCAGGGTTGGGGGAAGTGACTCTAAAGCGGATTTTATCGCTCTATCACTTCTGAGTTTACCAATCTGCTCTAAGCAGCATTTCGCCCAACGGAACCTTTATCAGTGATCAGAATGACCCGCTCGATCTAAAAGATAATAATCACCCACATTCCTCGAGCTCCCTCTACTAAAGCGTCGATGATCTCGCGCTTAATGCGACTAGATAAACGCTTCAACTTTCCCTTTCGTTCAATCTCATGAGCGATATATAGCTCGATATCCTTCGAAACGTCCTTCTTTTGGATTCCAAGACTGGGTAGTCCCTCGAACTGAAGCTTTATAGTCAGGTGGTCCCGGCTAACAACTAAAAGATTGACTTTATTTATGACCGAGAGCTCCCTCAGGGTCTCTAGCATGAGTGCTTGTAAGCCATCAGCGCACTCGTCCAACGCATCAACAACAATCGCAAGCTTAGGAATCCGTGTTAAGAGATGTCGGAGGAGGTTGGTGAGATCGGGTAGCTTAGGGGGACCGCCCTGAGATTTTGCCCAAAAGAAGTCCTGCACATCCTGGGACACGCTGAGTTTTTGATCCGCCATTTGCAAAATGACCGATCCTATGAGGTTTGTTGCGCTTTGCTTGGATGCTTGCCTGAAGTCGCAATAGAAGTATGCGAGCATCGAACCGTGCTCTTTAGCAAACCTTGCGGAAACATGTTCGATCACGGTAGACCTTGGAGGCATCGATCAGCAATAAACTCCCTCGGGGTCTCAGGAGTGTTTCTCACGATAGGATCGTTTTCCCCGCACCAGCTTTTTCAAAATTAGCAGCTGCCCTATTGTCACGCCAATTGGAACTTAGCAGAATGTATAGAGGGAAACTAACGTATTCCGTACAACCAGAGAAAAGATTTGTCTGCCTTAAGCCAGTCTTGGAACTCCTTCCCTTCCGTGAACCAGCGCCCAGTGCCATACTGGCACAGCTTTCTCGCCGCCAAATGGTTAGACTGCGGGTCCACCGGGGAAAGCCAATCTCGGATTCTATTTTGCATAACGCCTAAGGACTTTAGAAAAGAGCAATGAGATCCGAAAGTATAAAGAATGATGGATAAAAAACACATTCTAGAGATGAACATGAGGGATCCGGAAGGATCTCATCTGGTATCTTTCTCCTATATGGTTGCGGCGCCCGGAAGCGTCGTCTATCTAGCATCCCAAACCCCTGGAGGCCTCATAATTCAGAAAGAATTGAGAATAACCTACTATAGGCAGCCTGCTTCTCGTCCTGCGTATTCAGGAACCGAATTGCCTTAATATCCTCTACATCATTTCGAATCTCCCTAGCTAATGACCTAATGTCTAATTAGCTAAGTCCCCACTACCCACTCACACAAATAATTCACAATGAAGTACTCACACCTCATCCACAGACAGTGCAACTTCAAACAGCGACTTATTCCTCTCCAACCGCTCGCACCACTCCTTCGTCGTCTTCTCCTTCAACGGCCAGCAAAACCTCCAAACGCCCCGCCTCCTACTCGCCCCATCATACCTCTGCAAATCCCTCAACATCGCCTCCACCAACTTCCGACACTGCTCCACGGGTTCACCCATAGTTCTTATGAGATCTCCGGTGCTCCCATTCGTGGATCTCGAATTGTCAGCCGGGTCTTCCACTAGAATTTTTACAGCGTGCAGGACCCCGCTGAGTGCCGTGACCTCCTGTACCAGGTGTCGGAGTTCGGGCGGGAATTGGGCGGAACTGGAGCCGTATTGGTATCCTGCTGCAAGGAGTTTGCCGGCGAGCGAGAGCACCGCTATGATATTAGAAGATAGCGCTAAGCCTTCCATGGTTGTTGGTGTATGGTAGGTATGATACCGGGATTCTGTAACTTAGGAGCGAGAGACGGTGAGGAACGGGCGTAAGCCCTATGTAAAACTCACGTCCGGGCTTCTAATGAGAAAATGGGGGCAGACAAAACTCCTAGAGCCCCCGCCGGCTTAGGGTTATCGGTGTGTGTGAGGGTTAATACAAAGGAGTGGCAAACAGTACTGGGGTAGGTAGCCGGGTAGGCGGCACGGTAGCAAGTCTAACCTCCATGCAGGTGTGTTGCAGGGCGGCATTTGCACAGCCAATTACAGCTCCGCTGCTGCCTCGCACAGCAGACCACGACAAAATTGTGCGAGGGGGAGGGGATCGGGAAGAAGCATGCCATTTGCTATTGGTGGTCATGATATGAACTCGGTATAATACACGTCAGGTTGTGCTGGCGCTTATTCTTAGAGTTTGCCTTTCCGAGTATGCTGTATTAACTCCGCCTGTTTCCTGTAGCTAAGTTAGCTGGCTAACCCATGATAAAACAACGCAGAAGCCGGGAAGAGTAACGCATCATGCTTTAAGTTCTCATATCCCTTCGTCGGGGCTCGAGCACTCAGGACCTGGCACTCTAGCTGAACATGGCGCTGGGGTTAGCGTTAGTAACAACTTACACTGTTCTGCCAAATCCTTTTTTCTTCTCTTCTTTACTGCAGCATAGCGCGGCAGATCCATCCCATGGTGTGGTAAAAGAACTGTCCCCTCGCCCTCTGAGAGGCTTGTTCATGATAGCACAGGTGATTGTGGGGGGGGAAGAACTTGATGCATCTCCGGGCTACATGCAGAGGTATAACACCTAAGTTTGGTATATTTTACGACTCGAGTAGGTAGGGTGGGCTCGGGTAAGGGCCGCAAATTGGGCAACTCTCGGGAAAGTTACCTAATTTGTGGCGAAAATTAGTCAATCCGGTCCCTCTACCCGCGCTAGCCGAGCATGCCTTGGTTCGTGAATACACAAAACTTACCCGTCGCGTCGTGACGTTTGTGAACACGACCGGGCTTGCATTATCGAGGTTAAGCACCAGGGTGCGTTCTTATATCACCACCGCAACCAGTGTTCCTAAACCGCTTTTGAGCACTTAACGTTTCCCACGGTGTCCTTGGCCACCCTGTAGAGATTGGCCACCTCGCAACAACCCCACATATACAGCTTTCCGACCAGATCCAGCCATCACAACACAATACTGTGTAACCGCAGCAATGTCAACAAATAGAATACAGGAAGAGGCGCTATCTCAGGCATTTGCTTACCTAAATGAGCATGAAGGAGCAAGTTACTGCTCAGTTGCACTCATGTTCTCACTAAATAAGACCACCCTGATAAACCGCTACGAAAACTGCACAAAAAACCCCCACCATGCCCACCAAAGTCAGCAGAGGTTCACAGAGGAGGAGGAGGATAGGATTGTACAGTGGATAATTGAATTAGATGATATGGGAATGGCATCAAGGGAGCATTTTGTAAGAGAATTAATGCTAGGAATCATGCAGGACAGAGGGGATAGGGCAGGCACTTGAAGTGAAAAACTAGGAAAAGATTTTATCAATTGGTTTCGCAAAAGACACCCTACTATTACCAGCTGATTCTCTCAAGCTACCAATCGAGAACGGACACTTGCAGGCGATTCTGCAGTGCTAAATTATTTCCTCAACTGCCGTAGTGGAGTTTGAAGTTGGTATCATATTCATTCCGAGAATAAGTAGAATAGGAACGAGGAGGGTTTCCTACTTAGTGTAGCAAGTAGAGAAAATGTCCTTTGCTGTAGTGCATGAGAGAATCTATAGGTGATCTAAGAGGGGGGCAGAGAATAGATTAATATACTCGAGGCAATTGGTGCAAGAGGGTAGACTATTCCACTATATATCACCTGTAAGCGAGAAGCACAGCATATGGGATGGCATGACTATCAGGAATGGAATGAGGCCATGTTCACCCTTTCTCTGACTAGATGGTCTAATAACTATTCAGGGTTCAAGTAGCTTTCTGAGCACTTTCATCGATATACTTAACCGGCCAACCCAAATGGGTATCATCTATTGCTGATTGATATTCATAGCTCTCATTTGAGCTCGGAATTCATTTCTTTTGCTCTTCAGCATCAAAGTAAGCTTTTATGCTTTTTCTCTCATACTACTCATCTCCTTTAACTACTGCATGTCAGTATTTTCTCCCCACTACAGCACTGCTATGGCTAAGAAGTAGACTTATAGACAAGAAATGATGGACCATTGGCATGCATGCACAAGGGTGACTTCTTTCCCATGTCAGTCAGATCACGAGCAAAGACTTTAACTAAGAGTAATATTCTTAGTGCCTTTCATGCTACTGGAATTTGACTGGCAAATTACCAGTGCATACTTGATGACCCTATACATCAAAATCCTAGTCCCCCTTTAGCTCAATATAATCACTGTAAACTACACAATACTGACCAGCATGTAGGTATTTCTCACATTGAAGAGCTTGCTATTCAGGCTACTGATTCTGCAGAAACTTACAGTCTTATCTGCTTACTTGCTTCTGCTGCTCGGAATAGTACAGCAGAGGCGCAAGTATCAAAAGAACTCCTTCGAGCTGAGAAGAAAAAGCACCCAGCAAGCAAAACCGACCACCAAGTGATCACTAAAGCTAAGATTATTGGAATTAACGAGCTTCATAGGCTAGGATAGAAAAAGCTCCGCGAGGAGTGAAAAGCTCTAGAAAAGAGGAGGAAAAGACTAGAAACATAGGTGGAAAATATATCAAGAAAAAGAAGGACAGCTGTAACGACCCAGCACACATGAGTTATGGCAGTTGGAACCTGCACCCATACAGGTAGCCTGGAGGCGAACTGGTAGGGACGGGCAGGCAAGTGTGTACTTAACCTACGGAGACACGATGGCCCGGGCTTCGAGAGTAAAGAGAATTAGCTGCCCAGGTACTTAGGTACCGGGGTACACCTGGGAAAGGTGTCAGGGTACTTAGGGACTTCTGAAGTGGCAGTTGCTCAGCTAGACCGGGTAACCGGAGACAGGTCGGAAAGGTCTACCGCCGGCGAAGGGATAGACAGGATAACAGGGAAAAGTTATCTTGTCCGCTAGACCAGGTTACCCTACCCTTGGCATCAGGTTACCCTGCTCAAAGTCCTCAGTTACCCTACCTTTCAATACGAAGTTCCTTGGGGAGTTTGGGAAAAATGACCGAAATGTTTGTCACGCGAAGCAAGGCATAATCAGGGAATCTGGGGTTCTGGGAGATGCTATTGGCCGAGCTAGGCAGTTCCGAAGAAGCTGTAAATTGGAGACATTATTCCTATCATGCCCCTCCGGCCCCGCATTAAGGCCCGGACCTCATGGGCAAACCGTTGCGTAGTTGTGTGCAGTCTGGCAAAGTGAAAGGTTTGGAGACCTGCTAGCAACACTGTATATGTTGCTGCCGTCCGGTCGACCGTAAGCTGTTCGCAGAATACATCAGTGGGTATAGGGCAGAAGGTGGAGTGCCTCCTGCAAGTTGTTCGGAGTAAAACAGGGCAAAACTGGCAGAGTTAACGGGAGTTAACCGTAGGGGTCCCGCAGGCAGTCCCGGGTGGTGCCGGGGCGGCCACGTGAGTTTTACACCTACCAAGCCTGAAAGCTTCTCCAGCGTGATAGGCTCTGAAAGGGACGTGCAGAGACATTATAAGCATGATTCCTACCACAGGTAAGGTGGGTCCGAGGTAGTGGTTATGGGTAGCGCCTATTGGACCCCTCCGCATCACCATCTACTGCGGAAGACACCGGAAGCCCGAGAACCATAAATAGTGGATAGATAAAACCCTCACGGTAGCTTCCAGGGCCAAGTAGAGATTCATGCAAATGGGAAAGGTGTCATAGATAGTCTAGTTCATGCGGCGTCTTGACTGTTAGCCACTGGCACGATGCCGATGCGTAATAGTTTTCACTCCGGTGGGCAAAATGGAAATGCACCACAGAAACCATAACTGCATAAGGTGAACGCAGACTAGGTTGTGTCGACACATGCATGCCCGAAGGGTATGCCATGTGATGTGTCGGACCGCCCTTAGCGGAGAAGGGTGTGCTTGAATGGTTGGAGTAAACTGATGGTGGAGTTTCTGGCATAAGATAAAACAACCTGAAAGTCTATGCAAGAACTCTCCTACTCCAACAATCAATCCTCTCGAGACCTTAATTGAATGAAGCATCAGGCTTAACGATATTAAGTTTTACTGTTTACTCTACCCTTACATTGGTGTGAACTTTTGGCAATAAGTTTGAACTTGTTCGGTGCGGTCGCAACCTTGGGATCCATCTTCCTAGCGGTGCCCCTGCTACAACAGCATTGGTACAAGAGTTAAAAAGCCTAGAGAGAGAGATCACAAAAATAAGGGATGTTGAGGTGATTGCAGCAGAGGATAGTGAAGATACTTCAGTGCATATTAGAAACTCTATTGCGCGAGTGTTCCCCCCCCCACCACTTACTGAAATTTCACTGAATGCAGCAGGAGATCCAGGGCCTGGTACAGCCACTTTTTGGAGCCAAGATCACTTATAGCCTTTTTTCTTTGGTGTTCTTATAGAGCCCAGCTTGTCACTCATAGGGTTCTCTTTCTCTCTTTTGTGTATACATTTTGTGCATTTTGTGTATTTTTTTTTTATACTGCAATCAACTGCTAGAATCTACTAGGTCTACCTAATATCAAACTACTCCTGAATTGGCTCAAAGGTTGTTGAATTTTATGAGGATGTTGTTCTACCAGTGGTTGTCACAGGGTGGCTAATCTCTACTGCATAGCAAAGAACACTATAGGAAACTTGAAGTACTGCAAGGACCTCTGGCCATTGCAAATTAACAATAGAAAAAAAACTTGTTTGTGCATATGATGTAAGATATAAACAAAGTATATGATTGGCTGAAAATTGCGATAATAGATGAGAAAGAACATGACCTGAACTCTCATTGGAGCCCAACTTCTGTGTATACACAATGCTGAACCATATGCAAAAAACCCTTAAATTATCTATTATGCATTTAGTCTTTATCCTCTATATTCTGCTCTTATCGGAAAATACTTTCCAGCACCAGCATGGCACAACGGTTCCTCTTAGCAGCTTTGTTGCCTACTGTAATGGGGCACCCCTACAAAGGTGGATCCCAAGGTGGCGACCATACTGCACAACTTCAAACTTATCGCCAAAAGTTTACACAAATGTAAGAGTAAAGAAACAGTAAAACTTAATATGGTTAAGACTGACACTTCACTCAATTAAGGTCTCGAGAGGATTGATTGTTGGAGTAGGAGAGTTCTCGCATAGACTTTCAGGTAGTTTTATCTTATGCCTGAAACTCTCCTATCAGTTTACTCCAAATGTTCGAGCTCACCCTATTCCATTAAGGGTGGTCCGATACATCTCGTGGCACACCCTTCCAGCATGCATATCTTGGCACACTCTAGTTGGCGTTCACCTTATGCGGTTATCGTTTCTGCAGTGCATTTCCATTTTACCCACCGGAGGGAAAACTTCTGCGTGTCGGCATCTTGTTCGTAGCTAACAGTCAAGACACCAGATGTACTAGACCATCTATAACACTCTTCCCATACGCATGCATCCTTACTTGGCCATGGAAGCTACCATAGGTGGTTTATCTATCCACTATTTATGAGTCTCGGGCTGCCACTGTCTTCCGCAGGATACACTGGTTCAGGTGTCATCCAATTGGCACTACCCATGACCACCCCCTGAGATCCACCTTCCCTGTGGTAGGAATCATGCTTTTAGTGTCTCTGCACTTCCCTTCCAGAGCCTATAGCGATAGGGATACTTTCAGGTTTGGTAGGTGTAAAACTCTCGCAGTTGCCATGGTACCACCCAGAACTACCTGCGGGACCCGCATGGTTAACTGCTGTTAACCCCGTTAATTTTGGTCCGTTTTACTCCGAACAACTTGGGGGAGGTATTACACCTTCCACCCGAGGCTCTCTTGTATATCGTGCAAACAGCTTATAGTCGAGCGGATGGCAGTAACATATATAGTGTTGTAAGCAAGTCTGACAAGATTCCTCCTTACCACACTGCATACAAGAACAGTATTGTTTACCCAGGACATCCGGGCCTCAAGGCGGTGCCGGAGAGGTATAATAGGAATAATGCTGCCAATTTTCTGTTTCTTCGGAGCTGTATAGCCTGCCCAATAGCATCTCCCAGAACCACCGATTCCAGTATTATGCATGGCTTCGCATGACAAACATTGTGGTCATTTTTCCCAAACTTCCTAAAGGACTTCATATTGAAAGGTAGGATAACTCAGCACTTTGGGCATGATAACACAAACCACATGGCAGGGTAACCTTGTCCTGAGGGTAGGGTAATCTTGTCTGGAGAACAAGGTGACTTTTCCTATTACTCTGTCTATTCTGTTGCCGGAGATAGACACTTCCGACCTTTCTCAAGTTATCCGGCCTAGCTGAGTAACGGCCCCTTCGCAGGTCCCTAAGCACGCTAACACTGCTCCCGGGTGTGTCCAGGTATCTAAGTACCTGGCCAGCTAATTCTGTTCATTCTTGGAGCCCAGGCCATCGGGTCTCTGCAGGTCAAGTACTTACTTGCCTCCTGGTTGCTACCAGTTTGCCTCCTGGCTACCTGTATGGGTGTAGGTTCCGACTGCCATAGCTCATGTATGCCGGGTTGTTACACCTACTATGCTCGAAAGCTACAATGTAGCATTAGGATAGCTACTAGTACAACCGCAATCATACAAGGCTGGATACCACACAACCATATTCCAGATAAGAAAAAAATGTTTGACCTGTTTTTCATGAGTGATTCATGGTGCCAAGAGTTTTTGCAATTCAGGCGGAAACGGATCTGCCAGTTGGACTAGTTGTTGGTACTTCTGGAGAACTTTGCAAACTGTGGTCTGGTACCTGCAACCACTACACTTTCTTTAGTTCCCTACTATATTTCCTCGCCTTACCGCTATAAGGATTTTATAGCGGTCTTCAGTGAGGAGAGGAGCTGGTTGAGTTGGTTCTTTTTTTGTGGTACCTGTGAACATATTTACTACCAATATTACCAAATGCTGCAGTGGAACCTGTAACGGGGGCTCCCCTAGCCAGATGGATCCTAAGGGTGCAAGGGCACTAAACAACTGCAAACTTATCGCCAAATAGTCACACAATGTAAGAGTAAAGTAAGGGATAAAACTTAATATCATTAAGCCTGATGCTTCAGTCAATTAAGGACTCGAGAGGATTGATTGTGGGAGTAGGAGAGTTCTGGCATAGACTTTCAGGTACTTTTATCTTATACTAGAAACTCCCCCATCAGTTTACTCCAACTATTCGAGCACACTCTACTCGGGTAAAGGCGGTCTGACACGTCTCCTGGCACTCCCTTTGGGGATGCATGTGTCGACACACTCGCGGCGCTGTTCACCTTATGCGGTTATGGTTTCTGTGGCACATTGCCATTTTGCCCGCCGGAGTGAAAGCCTCTTTACATCGGTGTCTTGCTCGTGGCTAATAGTCAAGACACCTGATGAACTGCACTGTCTAGGACACCCTTCCAATATGCATGGATTTCTACTTAGCTTCTGAAGCTAAGGTGAGCGGTTTATCTATCTAGCATTTAAGAGTCACAGGCTTCCAGAGTTTTCCGCAGGCTACGGTAGTCTGCGAGTGATCCAATGGGCGCTACCCATGACCACTACCGTGGATCTAGCTTACCTGCGGTAGGAATCAGGCTTTTAGTGTCTCTGCACTTCCCTTTCAAAGGTTATGGCGTTGGGGACACTTTGGGGCTTGGTAGGTGTAAAACTCTCCCAGTTGCCACGGTACCACCCAGGACTATCTTCGGGATCGCCACAGTTACCACCTGTTAACTCCGCCAGCTGTGGTCTGTTTTACTCCGCACAACTTGGAGGAGGAACTCCACCTTCCACCCTATGCCCCCTTATCCTGCGAACAGCCTACAGTTGACCAGACAGGGGCAACGTATATGGTGTTGCCGGCAGGTCGCCAAAGATTCCGCTTTGCTAGACTGCGCCCAACTTCACAATCGTTTGCCTATGATGTCCGGGCCTCACGGTGGGGCCGGAGGGCTATGATAGGAATAATGTGTCCAATTTACAGCTTCTTCGGCGCTGCGTAGCTCACCTAATAGCATTCTCTGGAACCCTGGATTCCAGTATTATGCATGGCTTTGCATGACAAACATTCTAGTCATTTTTCCCCAACCCCTGGAGGGACATCGTATTGAAAGGTAGGGTAACTCAGGACTTTAGACAGGGTAACCCGAGCCTCATGGCAGGGTAACCTGAGCCTGAGGGTAGGGTAACCTTGTCCCCGGGAGAAGGTAAACTTTCTCTGTTACCCCTGTCTACTCCGTTACTGGAGATAGACACTTCTGACCTTTCTTGTAACCGGTACGGGTACTAGGTTGTTTTATATTTGGTTTCACAGTATCGTTTGATACTTGTATTGTTTTTTGTGCTATCGGTTGATACACACATTGTTTTATGTTTGGTTTCAGGGTATCATTTGATACTTGTATTGTTTCGTGTCCTATCGGTTGATACACGGATTGTTTTATGTTTGGTTTCACTGTATCATTTGATACTTGTATTGTTTCCTGTGCTATCGGTTGATACACACCTTGTTTTATGTTTGGTTGCATAGTATCATTTGATACTTGTATTGATTCATGTTCTATCAGTTGATACACGCAACGTTTTGGAATATTGCTCATACTGGAGATAAGCAATATGCGGTGTTTAAAGACCGCTGGTCCCGTAGTGGAAACACGCGACTTCGAAAGACAGTACTCTTAATATACTTGGTTGAACGGTTACTTCCTTGATCTCCTATTACATGTCGCTCGAAGCCTGCTTTAGTTAGCAGCACTCGCTTGTTGTTGATCAAGAAGCCATCTGCTCCTATCATACCCCTACGTGACTAGGGCCTAGCCCCAAAACGTTACATTTTTTTAACCTCTGCACGTGGTTAGAAACCTGCCGGGACCTGGTCTGATAAACCTACAAAGCATCCAACCACAAAGCTAGCAGTCCAGAGTGGCAGAACTAAGGGAGGTTCGGCTCCATCAATAGGATACAATCGAGTCACTGGAGACTCGATGTGGGAAGCAGGTCCCACAGCAAGGCCTTACCGAGAAAAGGCAACCCCAGAAACCAAAAGGGCCAAAGGGCGAATTCTCGATCGACACAGCAGAATGACAACTAGTGCGAGACTTGACCAAGCAGACCTTTCACGAATCAACTGACGAATTAGCAAAGGCAGCAACCAGCCTTCCTGGGCTATTTCCCCTCAGCCCCAGGAAAGGAAAGGGACCGGCGCAACCACCGAAGAAAGACAGCATACCTGTCGGGACACCTAAGAAGGAAGAAGGCGAAGAAGAACACTCAGATCACGCGGTAGAAAGACAGCCACCGGACGAATCCCCCAGAGAGTCTCCTAAAAGCTCGTCAGATGACAGCTCGAGTAACGAAGAGTCGAAACACAATATGTCCCAAGGTGAATCCGCCGGACCGCCCGGCCCAGAGGCTGGGCAAACAGGACCTAAAATCAAACTCCTGCTGCCACACTTGTTCTCGGGCGAAAAGCAGGACTTAAAACCTGAAGATTTTGACAGGCGGGTTATAACAACTTCTCAATACCTTGCTCTACATGGAGTGGACAAAACCAAGGAAGGAAGCGGAGCGGACTTCGGAAGCTTCTGTACCGCAAACGCAGAAGAAGCATACCGCCAAGCAATGAACCACTATGAGAGTGGGGAAAAAATCCCAGGAACAACCCTGATAAAGTACTTGGGAGAGAGATTCCAAACCTCGGGAAACATGCAAGAACGATACAAAAGGTTCAAGGATAGCCAGCAAGTACGAAATGGCAAAACAGAAAGAATAACCTTGGTCGCAACGGATTTCTTGATGTCTCATGGACAGTTGCCTACTGGGACGGTGTCTCAGTATACGCTGTGACAAAGATTGTATGAAGCGATGCATCCCAGACTACGCTAGGAGGTAGAACCCATGGAGGAGGTGGGTGATTCCTTTGAAAAGATAGTCAAGCAGGCCGAACAGAAGGACGCGATCCTGTATGAAACAGGTGTCTAGTGAACCCACATACCACAACAAAAGAATCGTAAAGGAGCATTATCACATGATAATATGAAAAGGAATAAACTATACCGCAAGGATTCAAAAGACAAGAAAGACAAGAAGCAGAAACAACGCGAGGAAGGCACATGTTGTGAATGCGGGAAAAAGGGGCACTACGCAAAGGATTGATATTCCAAAAAAGGAAAAGGAAAGGCCGCTAAGCAAGAGGCTAGCACAAACCACATGGAAGCAACCGAATATGATGAAGTGGAAATTAACTCCGTGGAAATAGAAAGCCTGTGAATGCAACCAACATTGGAAATCAGGCCTTGTGACGCTCTTGAAGGAACGATTCAGATAGAAGGCCACCCAGCAAAGGTACTATTCGACACAGGAACAATCGGCTGCGACATAATAAGTGCCACCTTTATCTCTAACCATGGGATCCCTATGGAGCCTCTACCCCAACCAATAACAGTCAATATGTCAATGAAAGAATCCCGCTCTTCAAGCCAGAAGAAATGTGGACTGACCGCAGGAATCGGGAAAAAGAAATGGACAAATCAGGAGATGTTGGTAGGGAACTTGGCAAAATACAACGCTCTGATTGGAATGCCATTCCTGAAAAGACATAATGCTCTTATCAGTTGTGGGTATGCAGCAGTGGAATTTCCCGATGACAAACTACGTGTGCTGTGTAAAGCAACAAGCGGAGAATTCTGAGCCGCTGTGTCAGACACCAACACAACAACATTGTTGGAAGAATACAAGGATGTATTCCCAGACAAGGTCTCTGAAACACTACCCCCTGTGCGAAAGATTAGCCACCACATTCGGCTAAAAGATCTAACCAACCTACGAAACAAACCAACATACTCGATCCCAGAAGCCTACAAGGAAAAACTCATGAACTGGATAAAGGAGAAATTACGAAGTGGAGTAATTGTACCACAGGAGGTTCCTGGAGCGGCACCTATGTTTGTACAACCCAAATCAGAGGGAAGGATCCGCACCCTGGTGGACCTGAAGGTAAGGAATGATAACATGGTCATGGATAGTCCATCCATTCCAAACCAACAGCAGATCCTTAACCGAATAGGGCGAGCGAAATTCAGGAGTAAGATCGACCTAAGTGAAGCACATTTCCAAACACGAGTCGACAAGGACAGTGTTAAGTTCAACTCATTCAAAGCCCCGTTCGCATGGTTGGTGAGCAAGGTAATGCTACAAGGAGACATGAATGCACCAGCAACATTTATCCGGATAATGGAGGACCTCCTAAGGGAATATTTACATCATTTTGTATGGGTATACATTGATGATATTCTCATATTTTCAGACACATTACAGGAACACGAAAAACACATATGCCCAGCATGTGATCGACTCAGAAAAGCGAAATTCTATGCGAGCAAAAGGAAGTCAGTACTTTTTGCGCACAAGTTCCAAGTATTAGGACACATCGTAGACAACAAGGGAATTCATGCCTCCCCCCAGAAAATATCTTCCATTGCAGGATGGGAGACACCAAAAAACTAGACGGAGTTGCAATGATTTCTTGGAATAGTGAATTGGGTGGCCCAGTTTGTCCCACATCGTGCTACGTTGATGGCACCGGTAACCCACTTAATGGGAAACGCCGAATTCGTATCGACAACGACGCACCAGCCCACATTTGATATGGTCTGAAAGTGAATTATCAATCACCAAGTCATGCGACCAATAGACATACGAAGCAAGGAACAAAATTGGTTGGTTACGGATGCCTCAGATTTAGCAGTTGGAGCATGGGTAGGACAGGAACCCACTTATGACATGGCACGACCAGCTGCGTTACACAGCAGAAAGTTCACCAATGTTCAGATGAACTATGGGACCAGCGACAAAGAAGCCTTAGCGATAGCGGAAGCGGTTAATTGGTTCCACAACGTACTAATGGGAAATTGCTTTACAATAGTTACAGACCACCAACCCTTAACACACCTACAAATGGCAAAGAATGCAAGCAGAAAGCAAGTGAGATGGTTAAGTGCCTTGGGAAACACACTGCGAAAATAGTCTAAGCATCAGGAAGAACGAACTATTTAGCCAATGCCCTTTCCCGTGTATACGTGGGAGAATCAGACTTGAATCCACTCTATGTCCATGATTATACGAAGGTATCAGACAACATCTCAGATAGCATGGTCTACGAGCAAGAATCAAACACAATGGAGCCAATGCATGAGTTCTCCCCTATTTCCCCTCCTTTCTCCTATACTGCGTACCTCAACGAGGGGCCTGTACCTCCTGAAAGACCCTGCTCAATCATTGCAGGAAACGATTGGGGTGACGAGTGTACCCTGCGAAGTACGCCAGCTGAAGAACTCCAACGTAGCACCTTACACTACTCACACTGTTACGTGGATCATTGCCCATATCATCAAACCAGGATCAAATTCAAGAACAACAATCCTAGACGACGGGGAAGGTCGACCCCTTACCTGCTTGATGAGGGACGATGCCCCCCAACGACAGAAATCGACCTGAGCCCTGCGGAGTCCCCCGAAAGTAATGACTGGGAATGGCAACAACCAATCAGCGGAAAACCAATTAGTGCGGGAGAAGGGCCATCCACCGTTGCCCAGCCGACCCCCAGATCTTATGCAATTCTGGGACTACTAAACCTGAAAGCCCCGGCATTCCAAATGCTAGAGCCAGAACCAATAGAAAACCTTACCCGAGACAATAGCGGCTTTCCGAATGCCAGGACCTAATAGCCCACTACTGATTGGACGAGTGGAAAGGCTAGAAAGCCTCACCAATGAGCCAATGGTCTCAGTAATGCCCGCGACATTGACGGAATTCCGGCGCGGGCTATACGACGTCTTGGAAACCAACGAGGAGGAAGACCTACCTCAGACAACCAGAGGAAGTGAGATAGAAGACGAATGCGACACCTTACAAACAGTCAATGAAATGATTGGAATGTTCCGAGTACACATGGTAGCAGCATACCGGAAGGAACCATATTGGAAGAATGTAAATAAGAATATGGACTCTACAGGAGACTTGTCCTCTTACAAGGTTGCAAACGGAATGCTATACGTAAAAACCAGATATGGGGAAGACTGCCTGTATGTTCTAAAAGGCCCCGCATACGAAAATACGACGTTAAAAGAATATGTCATTAGCGAAATTCACAACAAAGGCCACAACAGTGTTGAACAAAACTTACAGTAAGCAATGGAGTACCTATTTTGGCCTGAAATGTGGAAAGACTTTAGAGCGTATGTAACACAGTGCCACACATGCCAAGTAAAAAAGGAGCCTACAAAATTGCCAGAAGGAAAGGCTCAGACAATTACCCTGCCGTCGGAAATCTTCGATTCAATAGCCATTGACTTTCCAGGACCCTTCCACAATTCATAGGCATACGACACGATCCTAGTTGCCAGGCATAGGTTTTCAGGATTCACGTAGCTTATACCTACAATGAAGCAAGTAACAGCAATAACAACCTGGGAACTTCTATGCAAGAAAATATTTACACCCCATGGCTACCCAACAACCCTAGTAAGCGATGCAGACCTACGATTTGAGTCACATGTGTGGAGACAACAGTGTTGATCGTTAGGCATTGAGCATATTAAGGCTGCACTAGGCCATCATGAAACGAATGGACAGGTCGAAAGAAAAATTCCGGAATTGAAGACAGCTTTCCGAAACCTAGTCAACGCCAGACAAAACAATTAGTTTGATGCCATACCAGAGACAGCAGCATACCAGAATGCGGGATGGTCAGAACGTCTCGGTATGTCACCATATAAGGCCATTCTCGGCAAGAATTACCCACTACTGCCCCTAGCAAACTTCAAGAAGTCCGCAGTACTGGCTGCCGATAAATTGTTAAACAGGTACCAAGCAATCCGGAACGCAGCATTCAATGCGCTTAAAATGGCACGATTTAGAAGTACGAGAACGGCAGCAAAACGATGCAGACACTATTCATCGATAGGAAAGGGTAATTTGTTACTAGTATACAGAAGTTTATTCGCAACAGGTTCGGGACGTAGCAAGAAATTGCAACTGTGCTGGCGTGGACCATTCACCATAATCGGATACGATGAGCAAAGACGAAATTAGATGGTAGAAATGGATGGCAGAATGTACAGAAACCAAGAAGCAACATTCCATGCATCCAGCGTGAAAAGATACCGCCCTAATGATGATATCTACTTCCTTGCCAGGAGCCACGCAAAACCACCCCCGATCCTCATTAACGAGAAACTGGAATGAGCAGTGGAAACTATACGAGACCACAGAAGACGATATGACCGCGACCAATTCCTAGTGAAATGGGTGGGGCACCTGGAAACAGAAAATAGCTGGAAACCCCTCGAAGGACTGGAAAATGCAACGGAAGCGGTTAATCAATGGTGGGAAGACAACAAACTGGAGGACGAGCTACCGCCTACGATGAACCATGTGATGCTGGCGTGGAGCTCAACCCTACAAGAAATCCAACACCTGCGCCCGGATACGGACCAAGGGATACAGGACGGATTCTGGTCCGCCCACTTCGAGAGAGATTTCGAAAGCAGCGAAGATGAAAATCGGGTAATGGAAGATGAAGCAGCATACCTAGCCCGGCTGGCCAAGGCGCAGTACTGGCAATAGCAAAAGGAAAAAACACTCCATCTAACAGCCTCACGATGTCAAATTATGAGCAAGTGCCTTGGAGACTGCGCCATCAGCTAAGGGGACTGTTGGTGAACTGTGATATTATCCCTAGATGATACCTTACACACCGACCATTCATACACATCTGCAACAAATGCTTAGAAATAACAACAGAATCAACATGACAAATGTGGGGAGGATTAGTATCAGATGTTTTCTGCTTCGGTAGCGGGTGCTACCTGAGCATATAAAAATGTGACGCTTGCATGAAAACGGAGGAAACTGAAATCAAGCAGCACCCCCCTTACCCTAAAGACCTAAGCGAGGCCGACAGCTAAGCGAGGCCAACACCTAAGCGAGGTCACCACCGAAACATAAATACCACCCACCATCCGTCAAAACCGCTGAACAAAACAGACCACACTACCAGACCTCCAAACCTTACCCTGTTACGAACCTTTCCCTCTTACAAAACTCATTCTTACATAAAAGAAACAAAAAATGTCAAACTACGAAGAAGTCAGCATAAACGGACGAGACCTCATTGGGGGGTACCTGCTGTACCGAGCAATCATACCAGAAACTGCATACTGGAAAATATTCTACCTTGATCACTACGAGGATTGAGGACAAATCGATGTCGAGATGGGGGAATAGGAGGACCGGATAGTGTAAAACTTTGTGGACCTGCCACACTTCTGGGAGTCAAGTTGCTTTGTGCGCGGAGCGCCATGCGGGGAGTGTTTGGAAAGATGGTTGAAAGGGGCGGAATGGATGTTGCAGGAAGACATCAGATTGTTGCAGGATAGCGATGACGATGAGGATAGGTCCTAAGCGGACTTTTGGGAGAATAGCGCTTTTACCGGCTGTTAGGATTTATTAAGTTGCTTTATTTTGGTGAAATTGTTATTTTAGTTTGGGAGTGTAACCGGTAAGGGTACCAGGTTGTTTTATGTTTGGTTTCACAGTATCGTTTGATACTAGTATTGTTTCGTGTACTATCGGTTGATACACAGGTTGTTTTATGTTTGGTTTCACAGTATCGTTTGATACTGATATTGTTTGTATGCTATCGGTTGATACACACATTGTTTTATGTTTGGTTTCACAGTATCGGTTGATACTTATATTGTTTTGTGTGCTATTGGTTGATACACACATTGTTTTATGTTTGGTTTCACAGTATCGGTTGAAACTTGTATTGTTTCGTGTGCTATTGGCTGATACACATATTGTTTTATGTTTAGTTCACGGTATCGTTTGATACGTGAATTGTTTCGTGTGCTATCGGTTGATACACACATTGCATGGCAATATCGCTCGTGCTGGAGATAAGCGATAGGCTGTATTTAAAGACCGCTGATTTCCGTGATGGAAACAGCAGACTTCGACAGAGAGCATTCTTAAAATATAGTTGGTTGAACAGTTACTTCTTTGATCTCCAATTACACCCCGTTCGAAGCCTCCTTTAGCAAGCAGTGCTCGCTTCGTGTTGATTACGAAGCTATCTGCTCCTATCGTACCGCTACGTAACTAGGGCCTGGCCTGAACACGTTACAAACTCGGTGGAAGCGGAAAGCCTCCGAACGCAAACAATACTGGCAATCAGGCCCCTTGGCACTCTAGAAGGAAGGCTTTAGATAGAAGGTTACCCTGCAAAGGTACTATTTGACAGGGGAACAACCGGCTGCGACATAGTTAGCACCACGTTTATCTCTACCCATGGAATCCTGACGGAGCCTCTACCCAAACCGACAACAGTCAATATGGCCATGAAAGGCTCCCACTCCTCACGCCATAAAAAGTATGGTCTGGCGGTCGGAATCGGAAAAAAGAAATGGACACATAAGGAGATGTTAGTAGGAAATCTTGTGAAATATGATGCTCTCATAGGAATGCCATTCCTAAACAGACATAATGCTCTTATCAGGTGTGTGGATGTAGCAGTGGAATTTGCTGATGACAAACTGCGTGTGCTATGCAAACCAACAGGTGGGGAATTCCGAGCTGCTCTGTCAAACACCACCACAACAACATTGTTGGAAGAATACAAGGTGTATTCCCAGACAAAGTCCCTGAAACACTACCCCCTGTGCATAAGATTAGCCCCCACATTCAGTTAAAAGATCCAACCGACCTACGAAACCAACCAACATACTTGATCCCAGAAGCCTACAAGGAGAAACTCATGAACTGGATAAAGTTTAAACGACGGGCTGGAGTTATCGTACAACAGAAAGTTCCCGGAGTGGCACCTATGTTTGTACAACCCAACTCGGATGGAAGAATCCGCCTCCTGGTAGTCCTAAAAATCCGAAATGACAACACGATCATGGATAGTCCATCGATTTCAAACCAACAGCAGATCCTTAACCGAATAGGACAAGTGAAATTCAGGACCAAGATTGATCTAAGTGACGCATACCTCCAAACACGAGTAGACAAAGACAGCATTAAGCCCAATTCAGTTAAAACCCCCTTTGGAGGATTTGTCAGGAAAGCAATACTACCAGGAGACATGAATGCACCTGCAACCTTTATGCAGATAATGGAAGACCTCCTAAGCGAACTTCTATATCATTTTGTATGGGGATACATTGATGATATTCTCATATTCTCAGATACGTCAGAAGAACACGAGAAACACATACACCAGGTATGTGATCGACTCAGAAGGGCACAATTCTATGCAAGCAAGAAGAAATCAGTACTATACGCAGATAAGCTGGAAGTACTAGGACACATAGTGGATAACGAGGGGATCCATGCCTCTCCCCAGAAAATATCCAGCATTGCAGGCTGGGAAACAGCTTATAAAAAGAAGGGATTGCAACGCATTCTAGGAATAGTGAACTATGTGGCTCAGTTCCTCCCACACCATACTACCTCGACGGTACCGCTAACAGACCTGTTGGGAAATATGGAGTTCGTATGGATGACCACCCATAAGGGCGCGTTTGGGATAGTGAAAAAGCAAATCATTGATCACAAAGTCATGCGACCAATAGACATACGAAGCAAGGAACCAATTTGGTTAATTACGGACGCCGTAGATTTAGGAATTGGAGCATGGGTGGGACAAGGACCCACATATGAGACGGCTCGACCAGGTGCGTTACATAGTAGGAAGTTCACCAACGCACAGATGAATTATGGAACTACCAATAAAGAGGCCTTAGCGGTAGTAGAAGCGCTTAATTGGTTCCACAATGTACTAATGGGAAATTCCTTTACCATAGTTACTGACTACCAAGCCTTAACACACCTACAAACAGCAAAGAACCCTCGCAGAAAGCAAGTTAGATGGCTGAGTGCCTTGGGAAAATACGAAAGGAAGATAGTCTACGCACCAGGAAGCACGAACTATTTAGCTGATGCCCTTTCCCGGATATATGAGGGAGGATCAGACTTGAATCCACTCTATGTCCGTGATCATACAAAGGAAGCAAACGACATCTCGGGTAACACAGTCTACAAGCAAGAATCAAACATGATGAAACCTCAAGGGGATATCTCCCCTACCTCCCCTCCTTACTCATAGACTGAGAACCCTAACGAGACTCCTGTACCCTCTGACAGCTCATGCTCAATGACTGCAGGAAATGATTGGCGCGACCAGTGTACCCTGCAAAAAATGCCACCCAAAGAACTCGAACAGAGCACGCTACATTACTTGCACTCTTATGTGGATCATTGCCCATATTATCGGACTGAGATCAAATTCACAAACAACCACCCTAGACGAAAGAGGAAGCCAACCCCTCAACCCCTTAGTGAAGGACCAAGCCTCCCAACTACAGACATTGACCTGAGCCCTCCGGAGTCCCCTGAACTCAATGACTGGGAATAGCAAAAAGCGACTGGCAGGAGGCAAGATAGTGCTGGGGAAGGGCCATCCACCCTTGCCCAGCCAATGCCAAGGTCTTATGCAATTCCGGCACTGTTAAACATGGGGGCTCCGGCTTTGCATATGCAACAACCAGATAGTCCGCTGCCGGTTGAACAAGGGGAACTAATAGAGGGCATTACGTATAAGACAATAGCGGCGTTCTGGATGCTAGGACCTGATAGCCCACCACGTATTAGAAGACCAGAATGACTAGAAAGTTTAACAAATGAAACCATAGTTTCAGTTGTACCCCCAATAATGAGTGAATATCGATAAGGACTTCACGATGTTTTGGAAACCAGTGAGGAGGAAGACATACTGGAGACAACCGGAGGAAGCGAGACAGACAACAAACGCGACACCTTATAAACAGTCAATGAAATGATTGGAACATTCCGAGCACATATAGTTGCAGCATACCGGAGAGAACCAATTTGGAAAAAACTCAATGCGAATATGGACTCCACAGGAAATTTGTCCTCCTACAAGCCTGCAAATGGAATGCTGTACACAAGAACCAGGTGTGGGGAAGACTGCCTGTATATCCCAAAGGGCACCGCATACGGATATATAACATTAAGGGAGTAGGTCATTAGCGAAATCCACAACAAAGGCCACCACAGTCTTGAACGAAACCTACGCTACGCTACTGAATACCTATTTTGGCCTGAAATGCGAAAGGACTTCAGAGCATATGTGGCCCGATGCCACACATGCCAGATAAATAAGAGATCTGCAAAGTCACCAGAAGGAAAGACTCCAACAATTACCCTGCCGTTGGAAATCTTCGAATAGATAGCAATTGATTTTGCGGGACCATTCCACAATTCATGGAGATACGACACAATCCTAGTTGCCAGGCATAGGTTTTCAGGATTCACCCGGCTCATACCTACAACTAAGCAAGTAACCGCAATAGCAACCTGGGAACTTCTACACAACAAAATATTTACACCCAATGGCTACCCAACATCTCTAGTAAGCGATGCTGACCCAGGATTCGAGTCACATGTGTGGCGACAGCAGTGTCGATCGCTAGGCATTGAACATATCAAGACGGCACTAGGCTACCATAAAATGAATGGACAAGTCGAAAGGAAAATGAGAGAATTAAAGACAGCTCTTCGAAACCTGGTCAATGCAAGACAAAATACTGCATTTGATACCATACTGGAAGCAGCAGCATACCCAAATGCAGGATGGTCAGAAACTCTCAGTATGTTACTATACAAAGCTATTCTTGCAAAAAACTCCATGCTACTCCCCCTAGCGAATTTTAAGAACTCAGCAGTGCCAGCCGCAGACCAATTACTGAACAGACACCAAGCAATCCGAAACACAGCATTTAATGGTATCAAACAAGCGCGATTTAGGAGCACAAGAACGGCAGCAAAATGGCGCAGACACCATATACCGTTAGAGAAAGGTAACCTGTTATTGGTTTATGGAAGCTGTTTCGCAACAGAATTGGGGCGAAGCAAGAAACTGCAACCGCGCTGGCGAGGACCATTCAAGATAATTGAATATGATGACCACATACAAAATTACAGGGTAGAAATAGATGGCAGAATGTACAGAAACTGGCAAGCAACATTCGCTGCATCTACTGTGAAACAATACCTCCCTAACGACAATACCACCTTCTCTCGAAGAAGCCACGCAAAGCCAACTCCAATCGCGGTAAATGAAAAACCAGAATGCGAAGTGGAGGTTATATGAGACCACAGGAAGCGCTATGACCGCGACCATTTTCTGGTCAAATGGACGGGGTATCTGGAAACTGAAAACAGCTGGGAACCCCTCGAAGGATTAGAAAATGCGATGGAACTAGCAAACCAATAGTGGGAGGACAATAAACCAGAAGACGAGCTACCCGCTACAATAAACCACGTAACCGTGGCATGGAGGCCAACACTGCTGAAAATGCAACATTTCCGCCCAGATACGGATGAAAAGATACAAGATGGATTTTGGTCGGCCCATTTTGAGAGCAATTTCGAAAGTAGCGCCGATGAAAATTGTGTTATAGAAGATGAAGCAGCATACCTAGCTCGGCTGGCCGAGGCTGAGTACTGGGAATAACAAGAAAAAGGAACACACCATCCAACAGCCTTACAATGTAAAACTATGAGCAAGTACTGGGGAGACTGCGCCATGAGCTAATGGGACTGTTGGTGAACCGTGAGATTATCCCTAGACGATACCGTACACACCAACTATTCATACACATCTGCAACAAATGCCGGGATATAACAACTGAGTCAACGCGAAGGATATGGGGTGAAACAGTGGCTGACATATTGCGCTTTGGAAGTGGATATTACCGGAGCACAGAAAAATGTGGGATGTGTATAGAGATAGAAGAAAGTGAAATTAAGTACCACCCACCTTCCCCTGAACACCTAAGTGAGGCCGATACCTCAGTGAGGCCAATACCTAAGTAAGGCCAACACTGGGACATAATTACCACCTGCCATCGCTCAAAACTCTTCCGAAGTGAAAAAGCCAGACTACAGGACCTCCAAAACTGAAGAGAATCTTTACCCTCTTACAAACCTTTATCCTGCTACAAACCTTGCCTTAACCGAGAAATGTTGACCTTTGCAGAAATAAGCATCAAGGGAAGAGACATTATTGTGGACAAACTGCTGTATAGTGGAACCATTCCACTGGACGCATACTGGAAAATATTTTACGTAGACTATTGCGACGATTGCGGGGGGATCGATATCGAAACAGAGGACTGGCAAGACCGGACAGTCCGAAACTACATCGACCTAGCGCACTACAAAGAGTCAGGGTGCTTTGTGCGCGAAGCACCCAGTCTGGAGTTCTTGTAGAGACGGTTGGAGAGGGCGGAATGGATGTTGTAGGACGACATAGGATTGTCGCAAGATAGCGATGATGAGGAGGATGGGTCCTATGGGGAACGCTAGGAGAATAGCGGGTTTACCGACTATTAGGATTTCATTAGGTGGTTTTATTTGGCGAAATTGTTATTTTATTTGGGGAGTATAACCGGTACGGGTATAGGTTGTTTTATGTTTGGTTTCAAAGTATCATTTGATACTTGTAGTGTTTCATGCACTACCGGTTGATGCACATATTGTGTTATGTTTTGTTTCAAAGTATCGCTTGATACTAGTATTGTTTCGTGTGCTATTGGTTGATATGCAGATGGTTTTATGTTTGGTTGCATAGTATTGTTTGATACTGGTATTGTTTCGTGTGCTATCAGTTGATACACACAAGGTTTTGGAATATTGCTCATACTGGAGATAAGCGATTGGCTGTATTTAAAGACCGCCCATTCCCGCAGTGGAAACAGGAGACTTCGATATACAGTATTCTTGATATACTTGGTTGAACGGTTACTTCTTTGATCGCCTATTACACCGCGTTCGAAGCGTCCTTTAGTTACCAGCGCTCGCTTCTTGTTGATCAAGTAGCCATCTGCTCCTATCGTACTGCTACGTGACTAGGGCCTGGCCCGAACACGTTACATTTCTCCAGTTACTGGCCCAATCTGACCAACTGCCTCTTCTAAGGTCCCCAAGTACGCGGACACCCCTCCTGGGTGTGTTCAGGTACCCAAGTATCTCACCAGCTAACTCTGTGCATCCTGGAGCCCGGGCCATCGGGTCTCCATAGGTCAAGTAGTACCTTGCCTGCCGGTTCCTAACAGTTCGACTCCTGGCTCCTTGTATGGGTGTAGCTTCTGGCTGCCATAGATCATATACGCTGGGTCACTACACCACTCCCCTCTTCTCTACGGTTAGTCCCAGACCGATAGCGTCGTCTCTTTTTTCCATGCCTCGATTCCCCCCAGGCCCTACTGTCCCCGTGGTTGGATGGATATCTTTGGTGGAAACCCAAGATAGCCTGTAAGCAGGGCCCTTCTAGCATCTCATAGGGCTTCCATGAATTGTCTTCAGCCCCGTCGCCATGCCATAAAACAAGGTATTGGAAAAAGCACGACAGAAACTTCCCCTTTGCTCCACCCTACTATCCACTGTGCACCATAGCTGCTATAACATAACTTGGCTCATTGTCTACAAGTTCCGGGGTAGTGACCTCTTTGATCCTCCCTGATCCCGGATCCTTGCAAGATGGTTTGGGCAATGCGACATAGAAAACTGGGTGGATGGTCCACCTGGTGGGCAGCGGGAGTTCATATGCTTGGGTACCCTCCCAATGTTTGACCACAAAATGGCCAAACATGCGGTGGTCAAGCTTGTCCATCGGACATTTCATGTGGTGGTCAAGCTTGTCCATCGGACGTTTCATGCAGATGTTCTCCTGGTTTAACACCATATAGTCCACTTGCTCAGCCCGCCCAGCGGCCACATCCTCCACGCTAACATAGTCGGGTAATGGCAACCTTTTCCAGTCACGCCATTTTCGTTACCATTCCTGTGCCCGTTGAATCGTTTCTCGAATCTTTTGCCAAGTTCCTTCCCATTCCTTAACCTAGAGCTCACTGCTAGGGTGTATTCCTTGATTATCAGACATGAGACACAACCAGTTTGTCCACGTGGTGAACTCATAATTGATCACAAACGGTGACAACCGGGTGGATTCTGATGTGGAGGTGTTGTACGCATACTCCGCAAGGGGTAGTAGCGAAACCCAATCATCCTGTTGGTAGTAACAGTAACTACGCAAGCACTGCTCCAGTGTCTGATTAACCCTCTCGGTTTGCCCATCAGTCTCCGGGTGGAATGCAGTCGAGACATTTAATTTCGCTTGCAACAAGTGCATCAGACTCATCGAGAACTTGGATGTGAATCAACTATCTCAGTCTGAGATAATTGACTCTAGGAGTCTGTGAGGGCGCCAAACATCCTTTAGGAATATCAAGGCAAGCTCCTTTATCAGTAGCTCAGTGGTCAGGGGTATGAAATGTCCGATTTTTGAGAATCTGTCCACTATGACCCAGATCTTGGTATACCCTGCGGACTCTGGCAGCGCTACAATGAAGTCTATTGAAATCGCTGTCCACGGTCGCATAGGAACTTCAATAGGTTCCCGCAGACCAAACTTCCTGTGCCTAATGAACTTATTCCTTTGGCACGCATCACATCTCTGCACATAGTCGGTGCTGTACTCATCTATTTTAGGCCAATAGAAGTTGGCCCTAACCCTGCCAATGGTCTTGTAAGTCCCGAGGTGTCCCGTAACTCGGGAGTCATGTTCAGCCTCCTTGATTGTCTGCTTCGGATTCTGACCCTTGTGAATATACCAGCTGTTCTTGTATAGGAGTAAGCCCTTTCCAATCGTGAAATGTCGGTCGACCTCTTTGTTACCAACAGCCATTGCCTTCAGGATTCTTAAGTATTCCTGATCTTCCTTTATCGCTACCAGTAGCTGATGCAAAAAGGAAGACTGGAGCGAAAGTCCTTGGCATACCAGCAACACTTGTGATTGCAAGATGTCCCGTTCCTGGCATCCACCCCACTGTCCGGGGTGAAAAACCCACTGTGGTGGAAAATCACGGCCCGCTTCAGGGCAGTCATCCCTACACCGTGACCAAGCATCTGCCTTCTCATTCAACAGTCCTTCTTGGTAAACTACCTTGAAGTTAAATGGTTGCAGGAACTCAGCCCGGCAGTGTTGCCTGCGGTTGAGTACCTTGGTACTGTTAAAGTACTACAAATGCTTACGATCTGTATAGATCACCAATTGGTCCGTTACTGAGTGTAGCAGATGATCCCATTCCTTCAATGCCACCACGATGGCAGTCATTTCCTTGTCATGGATATCATAATTACTCTCCGCTGGGTGAAACTTCTGACTATGGTAGGCCACTAGATGCTATCTCTCATCTCTACAGAACTGGGAGAGAACGGCTCCTAATGCAAAGTCACTAGCGTCGGTTGCCAGCCAGGTTGGCCATTTAGGGTTGAAATGTGCTAGGATAGGTTTGGATGTAAATGCCTCCTTCAAATGGTTGAAGGCCTGCTCACATGCAAGTGTCCATTCCCATCGGACATCGTTCTTTGTCAAGTCTGTTGGAGGTTTCGCTATCTTGCTGAACCCTTCTATGAACTGACAATAGAAGTTGGCAAAGCCCATAAAGCTTTACACATCGACGTGGTATGCCGGAGATGCACAACCCCTGATTGTTTGCACCTTCTCTGACAACATAGCGCTCCCCATGTTGGGGATATTGTATCCGCGGAATTCAACCTCCTGTTGGTGGCAACTGGACTTCTTCATGCTTACACATAGTCTAGCTTTCCGCAATTTCTCCATCACACGTCTCACCCTTGCGACATGCTCTTCCATAGTTTTGGAGTAGATCAGGATGTCATCCATGTATGCAATGACTCCTTCATCTATGAGGTCCCGGAAGACCTCATTTATCATGCTCAGGGAAGTTGCTGGGGTGTTACATAACCCCAACAGCATGACCATGTATTTATATAGTCCCTATCTACACCAGAATGCTGTCTTCCCTTCCTCGCCTTCTGCCATCCTCAGAAGGTAGTAGCCATTCTTTAGGTCCTAGTTAGTGAAAACAATGGCTTTTCCTAACCTATCGTGCAGTTCATTCATCAATGGTAGAGGGTACTTAGTCTTAACCATGATTTTATTCTGCTCTTAGTAACCTGTTACCAATCTTGGTGTACCATCTGGTTCTGGCACGATGAGGATAGGGGCTGCTGCCGAGGAACTGGATTGGCGTAACTTTCCTATTCGCCGCATTTTGTGGAGATATTCGCGGAGTGCCTTAAGCCCCTTTCCGATAACGGATAAATAGGCCCAAACGGAGGTTGAGTCCCCTGTTGCAACTCGATTGTGTGGTCATCCTTCGCGTGCTACGGCAGTGCCACAATCTATTCTTGACTGAACGTATCCCCATAGTCCTTAAACTCGGGGAGTAGCTTAACCGTAATGTTGGCATCTTCCTCACGGGAGAATTGAACAATTCTCAACAGGTACACATTACTAGGATCCTCGGCTAGTAACTCTTCATCGGTTATGAACACTAACCGGCCCTGCTCTGCTAGGCAATTAGCCTTGCAGAAATCTGAGCGCCAGGTTAGTGATCTGGTCTTCCAATCTATGTCAGGGTTATGGTCCTGCAAGCAAGCCATAGGTAGGTACCCATCCACCTCAGTGTCGGGTATATCCGCGACTTCAAAGCGTACCTCATTATAGTGATCGTCTATTTTCATCCCCAGTGATTTGGGATAGTGCAGACCTGACCCCAGAGTGTGATTACCGCTCGTGTCCCTTTTCGGCACATGTACCTTTTGTCGTAGACAAGGTGCCTGAGTCTGCTGGACCCATCGGCTGCTAAGTACCGGCCCAGTAGCTCCACTATCGGGCAGCAGCAGCGCTTCCACCCTTACCTGTCTAGCTACTACCTTCCCGTCTAACTTTACCCACAGGTGAATAGACTCACGGGAGTCTCCGGAGTCAAGTAGAGATCAATGCATATGGGAAGAATGTTATAGACAGTCTAGTTCATGAGGTGCCTTGACTGTTAGCCACTGGTAAGACACCGATGTGCAGAAGTTTTCACTGCGGTAGGTAAAATGGAAATATACTATAGAAACCAAAACCACATAAGGTGAATGCCGACTACAGTGTGGCGACACATGCATGCCCGAAGGGTGTGCCAGGAGACGTGTCGGACCACCCTTACCAGAGAAGGGTGTTCTCGAATGGTTGGAGTAAACTGATGGGGGAGTTTCTGGCAAAAGATAAAACTACCTGAAAGTCTACATGAGAACTCTCCTACTCCAACAATCAATCCTCTCGAGACCTTAATTGAGGGAAGCGTTAGGCTTGACGATATTAGGTTTTACCGTTTGCTTCACTCTTACATCTGTATGAACTTTTGTCGATAAGTTTGAAGTTGTTCGGTGCAGTCGCGAGCTGGGGATCTATCTTCCTAGCGGTGCCCCTGTCACAGTATATCGTTAAGTGTGCTCCTCGCTTAACTCCTCTCGTGATAGATTGTTTCTGACCTTAGGCACTGACCTTGCATTAATACTGGTAACCTTGTCTAGAACAAGTAGCCCAGGGTGAAAAGCGCATTACCTAGTACCAAACTTCGAACCAGAATGGAATTGAACTCGGATTCAGACCTTAACCTTGCCGAGAACACTGCCAACACGTTTGGTGCGTTGGTTTTTGCGGATGTTCGCGGTATCGACTGGGACGCCCACCAGTTCCTCTTGGAGGCCTCTCCTATTCAGTTAGCTATTGAATGTCTTGACCTCCTGAGTACAGAAACTGGCGCCCTGGCGCTCTCATCTCTCCAAGACCCTATCCTAGTCCACAACATGCTCCCTCCCACGGGGCACAGAGTTCCCTTTAGCGAGTTCTCCGGTGAATTCGTGGAACCTTACATCGTCCGGGAAGTAGCCAAGTCGATTGAGGAAACGAAGAGGGAACTGAAGAACTGAAACAAACAGCAGCAGCAGGTGTTCCGAACACAGATCACTATGGCAGCGGTGCAATCGATGAAGGTGCAGCAGGAGGCATACCTGCGGATGATAAGCGATCAGCAGGCATTGAAGACTCAGATGGCAGCCTTGGAAAAGGCTTTTGAAGGAGGGTATAGTAGTGATGCTGCGAATGGTGTACTGATGTCAGAGGCCGCGCCCCCACTCCCGCTCGTCCATACCAAGCCCGACAACTTCGGCATGGAGGTGCCTATGAGAGCCAGAGAAGACCAGTGGAGGGCATACTTGAGCCCAATCGGTATACGGATGTTGGAAAACCTGAAAGGTGGCGGCTAGAGTTATACCTCCTCCTTCTCGAGAGCATCTAAAGGCTCCCAATCGGTCCCCCCCTCAATTGCCCTCAGTAGGTTGGGCAGCCCAACGGTCGGGCCAACTGATAGACGTCGAGTAAGGAGAAGGATGTCCATACCGAACTGTATCACGGCACCAGATACAGCGGACCCTACTCCTCGTCCGACCCTGGCTCCAACCTGTTCGGGCCAGGCCCTAGTCACGTAGCAGTACGATAAGAGCAGATGGCTTCGTAATCAACACGAAGTGAGCGCTCCTTGCTAAGGGAGGCTTCGAACCGGGTGTAATAGGAGATCAAAGAAGTAACTGTTCAACCAAGTATATTTTGAGAATACTGTCTGTCGAAGTCTACTGTTTCCATCACGGGAATCAGTGGTCTTTAAATACCGCATCTCGCTTATCTCCAGTATGAGCGATATTGCAAAACATGGTGTGTATCAACCGATGGCACACGAAACGATACAAGTATCAAACCATACTGGAAAACCAAACATAAACCAATTTGTGTATCAACCGACAGCACATGAATCAATACAAGTATCAAACGATACTGTGAAACCAAACATAAAACCCTGGTAACCCATACCGGTTACACTCGCAAAATAAAATAACAATTTCACCAAAACAAAACGATCTAAGGAAATCCTAATAGCCGGTAATTCCGCTATTCTCTGGGAAGGACCCATCCTCATCGCCATCGCTATCGTGCAACAATCTCAAGTCGTCCTGTAACATCCATTCCACACCTTCCAACTGTCTCTCCAAGCACTCCCCACATGGCACTCCACGCACAAAGTAACCTGACTCCCAGTAGTGTGGTAGGTCTACAAAGTTCCGTACTATGCGGTCGTCCCATTCCTCCGTCTCCACATCGATTCGTCCGCAATCTGCGCAGTGATCGATATAGAATATCTTCCCGTATGTGTCTTCAGGAATTATTTCTCGGTAAAGTAGGTACCCCAAAATGAGGTCTCATCCCGTGATGCTGACTTCTGCATAGGTCGACATTTTGGTTTTTCTTTCTGGCATAAGTGTAAGTTTGTAATATGGTGAAGAATTGTTGTAAGGGGTTAACGGTTTGGAGGTCAGGTACTGTGGTCTGTTTTCTTCGACGGTTTAGGGGGCTGGTGGGTGGTATTTATGTTTTGTTGGTGACCTCGCTTGGGTGTTGGCCTCGCTTAGGTGTTGGCCTCGCTTAGGTGTTGGCCTCGCTTAGGTCTTCATGGGAAGGGGGGTGCTGCTTAATTTCGGTTTCTTCCATTTTCAGGCAATTATCACATTTTTCTGTGCTCAGGTAGGACCCGCTACCAAAGCGGAAAACATCTGACACTGATTCTCCCCACATTCGTCCCGTTGATTCCGTTGTTATTTCAAAGCATTTGTTGCAGATGGGTATGAATAGTCGGTGTGTAAGGTATCGTCAAGGGATAATATCACGGTTCACCAACACTCCCATTAGCTGATGGCGTAGTCTCCAAGGTACTTGCTCATAGTTTGACATCGTAAGGCTGTTGGATAGAGTGTTCTTTTCTTTCATTATTGCCAGTACTCCGCCTCGGCCAGCCGGGCTAGGTATGCCGCCTCATCTTCCATTAGCCGATTCTCATCTTCATTGCTTTCAAAATCGCTTTCGAAGTGGGCTGACCAGAATCCGTCCTGTATTCCTTGGTCGGTGTCCGGGCGCAGGTCTTGGATATCTGGTAGGGTTGGGCTCCATGCCACCGTCACATGGTTTATCGTAGGGTGTAGCTCGTCCTCCGGTTTGTTGTCTTCCCACCATTGATTAACCCCTTCCATCGCATTTTCCAATCCCTCACGGGGTTCCCAGCTATTTTCTGTTTCCGGGTACGCCACCAATTTCACTAGGAACTGGCCCCGGTCATATCGTCTTCTGTGGTCTCGTATGGTTTCCACTTCCCATTCTGGTTTCTCATTTACCAAGATTGGGGGTGGTTTTGCGTGGCTCCTGGCGGGGAAGGAGACATCACCATTAGGGCGGTATCTTTTCACGGTGGAAGCATGGAATGTCGCTTCTCGGTTTCAGTACATTCTGCCATCCATTTCTACCGTGTAATTTTGTGTATGCTCATCGTATCCAATTATCTTGAATGGTCCACGTCAGCGCGGTTACAATTTCTTGCTAAGTCCCAATTCTGTTTTGAATAAACTTCCGTATACCAGTAACAAATTGCCCTTTCCTATCGGTGTACGGTGTCAGCGTCATTTTACTGCCATTCTCGTGCTTCTAAACCGTGCCATTTTAATCGCATTGAATGCCGCGTTCCGGATTGCTTGGTGCCTGTTTAGTAATTCGTCGGCAGTGGGTACTGCGGAGTTTTTGAAGTTTGCTAGGGGCAGTAGTGGGTAATTCTTTCCGAAAATGGCTTTATATGGTGACATACACAGAGTCTCTGACTATCCCACATTCAGGTATGCTGCTGTTTCTGGTATGGCATCAAACCAATTGTTTTGTCTGGCGTTGACTAGGTTTCAGAGAGCTGTTTTCAATTCTCAAATTTTCCTTTCGGCCTGTCCATTCGTTTCATGATGGCCTGGTGCCGCCTTGATATGTTCGATGCCTAACGATCAACACTGTTGTCTCCACACATGTGACTCGAATCATGGGTCCGCATCGCTTACTAGAGATGTTGGGTAGCCATGGGGTATATATATTTTGTTGAGTAGAAGGTCCCAGGTTGTTATTGCTGTTACTCGCTTTGTTGTTGGTATAAGCCACATGAATCCTGGAAATCTATCCATTGCAATTAGGATCGTGTCGTATCCCCATGAATTGTGGAAGGGTCCCGCAAAGTCAATGGCTATTCACTCGAAGATTTCCGACGGTAGGGTAATTGTCTGAGCCTTTCCTTCTAGCAATTTTGTAGGCTCCTTATTTACCTAGCATGTGTGGCACTGGGCCATATAAGCTCTAAAGTCCTTCCGCATTTCAGGCCAAAATACGTACTCCGTTGCGTACCATAAGTTTCGTTCAACACTGTGGTGGCCTTTGTTGTGAATTTCGCTAATGACATATTCTCTTTGCGTCGTATTTCCGTATGCGGGGCCTTTCGGGATATACAGGCAGTCTTCGCCGTATCCGGCTTTTGTGTATAGCATTCCGTTTGCAACCTTGTAAGAGGACAAGTCCCCTGTGGAGTCCATATTCTTGTTTACCTTCTTCCAAATTGGTTCTTTTCGGTATGCTGCTACCATGTGTGCTCGGAACGTTCCGATCCTTTCATTGACTGCTTGTAAGGTGTCGCATTTGTCTTCTATCGCGCTTCCTCGGGTTGTCTCATGTAGGTCATCCTCCTTGTTGTCTTCTAAGGCATCGTAAGTACCGTGCCGATATTCTGTCATTGTCGGAGGCATAACTGGGACTATTGTCTCATTGGTAAGGCTTTCTAGCCATTCCGCTCGCCTAATAGGTGGTGGGCTATCAGGTCCTGGCATTCAGAATGCCGCTCTGGTCTCGGCCATAAGGTTTTCTATTGGTTCTGGCTCTGGCATCTGGAATGCCGGGGCTTCCGGGTTTAGCAGTGCCGGAATTGCATGAGATCTGGGTCTCGGCTGGGCAAGGGTGGACCGTCCTTCTCGCACACTAGTTGGTCTTTCGCTGGTGGTTTGTTGCCATCCCCAGTCATTGATTTCGGGGGACTCCAGAGGGCTTGGATCGATTTCCCTTCTTGGGTGGCTCGCTTGTTCACTAAGTGTGTAACGGGTCAAATTTCCCCGTCGTCTTGGATAGTTGTTCTTGAACTTGATTTTGGTTTGATGGTATGGGCAATGATCCACGTAACAGTGTGAGTAGTGTTGTAACCGGTACGGGTTACTAGGTTGTTTTATGTTTGGTTTCACAGTATCATTTGATACTTGTATCGTTTCGTGTGCTATCGGTTGATACACATATTGTTTTATATTTGGTTTCACAGTATCGTTTGATGCTTGTATTGTTTCGTATGCTATCAGTTGATACACACATTGTTTTATGTTTGGTTTCATAGTATCGTTTGATACTTGTAGTGTTTCGTGTGCTAGCGGTTGATACACACATTGTTTTGCAATATCGCTCATACTGGAGATAAGCGATATGCTGTATTTAAAGACCGCTGATTCTCGCGATGGAAACAGCAGACTTCGACAGACAGTATTCTTAAATAGACTTGGTTGAACGGTTACTTCTTTGATCTCCTATTACACCCCGTTCGAAGCCTCCTTTAGCCAGCAGCGCTTGCTTCCTGTTGATCACGAAGCCATCTGCTCCTATCGTACCACTACGTGACTAGGGCCTGGCCCGAACACGTTACATTTTTTTAACCTCAGCAAGTGGTTAAGAAACCTGCAGGGACTTGGTCTGATCAACGTACGAAAGGTCCAATAAGTGAAGCTAGCACCAGGGAGCGGCAGAACCATGAGAAGTTCGGCTCTGCCAAACGACAAAATTGAGTCATTAGAGGCTGGGAGTGGGAAGCAGGTCCCACGAGAAGGCCTTACCAAGAAAAGGCAAGCGAAGAAAGTTTGCTAGGGGCAGTAGTGGGTAATTCTTTCCGAAAATGGCTTTATATGGTGACATACACAGAGTCTCTGACTATCCCACATTCAGGTATGCTGCTGTTTCTGGTATGGCATCAAACCAATTGTTTTGTCTGGCGTTGACTAGGTTTCAGAGAGCTGTTTTCAATTCTCAAATTTTCCTTTCGGCCTGTCCATTCGTTTCATGATGGCCTGGTGCCGCCTTGATATGTTCGATG